>JAUJYV010002814.1:0-11526 GCA_033995625.1 Ophyiulus pilosus | reverse complement strand
TTAAGACCGATCTCGGACTCGTGCTTGGCTTTAGCCGCGGTGATCGAGGGGCTAACTGTGATTTGAGATTGAGACTGGTTGAAATCGATAACTCCCCGTCGACAGTTGTATAAGTGAAGCGCCGTGCAACGATACCCCCCTGGCTTTGTTATTCGCAATTTAACCCCGCTTCTGGCGGATTATAAATGATTCAACTCAACTGGAGTCTTGCGTTTGTAAATTTGAGCGTAATAGACGGAACACGGCCCGCTGGATGAGCAGAGAACCCTCGAACACAACGTAATAGTCATCCGTTTCGTTTTTAAGTTAATCAAAGTCTATTAAAGCTAATGTTTTATATGACCTGAAAACCATTAGAGGAGAGACTGACAGCGGGCGATGAGATCCATAAAATGGGAATGAGTGCGATGGATTTTGCTCGGCTTCGGCAATACTGCTTTCTCTCGCTGGATGTATATAAAGCGCCTGCAATTGAAACCAACTCACTGAACGCACATTGTTGAGGACGCATTTATGCTAATTTGCCTATTATAAAAGCGAGGCAGCTTAAAACAATTTTCTCTTGTAAGGTTAATTGACGCAACTGCGAAAACGTGTCTCGGGTACGCAGCTTAATGCTTGGACGGAAGCATTTGGAAAATGGGCATTTTTACCCACGGTTTCAACGCCTGCTTTGTCTGAGAGGAAGCATTTTATTCCTTGGTCTTGTCCACTGAAGGATAATGCCCTCTGGGGGGCATGTAGACTTTAACTTGAACTTGGTAGTGCATATGGACCACAGTCGCACTCTGAAGCAACGCCTTAAGTGGTCATATACATAATGAAAATACAATGGGAAAAACTTTTGAAAGGGCCTTGAACGGTTCCCTTGTAGGCAATGGCTTGCAGCTGCTGATTCAGAATTTTTTTAAAAAAATGTTTAAATTCTAAATAGTTTAAAATGAAACGTGAAATAAAATGATACGCTGGATTTGAACGTGTTCAGATCACCCATGGCGAAGTAATTTAATTTGCACAGCGTTCTGATTTGATGTTCTTGTCATGCATTTACCTCGTTTTTTTGCTTTGTGGACCTTGTTTGCCATTTTTTACTAGTTCACTGGATTTCTTGAATCTGGTGCATGAAATCGGCATTAAATTTTCAGAAATCTATTCCATTTTTTGTGTGCAAAACCCTGTTTTGAATAGTTTGCAAAATTGGTGTTAAGGACAATTGAGAACACGGGATATTTTGATTTATTTCTCGTCGCCGAACTATAAGTGGGTAATCTATTTTTTAGGTATTGCAAAATTTCGAGAAAAAGTAATATTTAGTAATTGGAAATGTTTTATACCATGGTATTATAATGTGTGGTCAATGGACCGGACATTATAGAGTATCCATATCAAGGATACGCTGGTTTATACAAGTTTATATATTTTAGCAAAATGTAATTATATATACATGTAGAGCAAGGGTGGTACGTTGAATTTTGAAATGTCTGTTTTGTATGAACGCAATACAGGTTGTATTTGATACAATCACAATATGCTCATAGCCCGCAATTGGGAAACAACTATAAAAATAGAAATTCATCACCGCATATAACCCGTTAAGTGTAATCTCAGGCTAGACCCGGACAAATCCTCACAGATCCCTATATGCGTGTTCATTGGAATTCATTCACTTTCGGATTATACACTCGCGTAAATTAAATGGCATTTCTGACTAAGTTATATTAGTACTTGTGCGCTCTTAAGCCTGTATTATATTTTCCCTACGCATAATTTGCTCGGGGTTTCATCTAATGTTAAGTTTAACCCGCGCATAATGCAGACTTAGCAGAATGCATTAGTTCATATATATATACCTGGTATATTTTTTTCTTCTTCTGGCCTATATATGTATACCGAGTATAGCTTTTTAAGAAATTGCCTTTTAAGTGTTGCAAACATTATCACCGGCGTTTAAGCTCATTTAGCCCGAGACTCGGAAACAAATCTGAAATGGGTGTAGCGTTTAATGCGAACCGAATGGCAAGGCGGTAATTTCGTAAAATTTACAACTGCCATCTACGAGAGTTTTCAATTACTTAGCACAAAGAAACAAGCGGCGCGGGGGCCTGCCGACGAATAAATGCAGGGCCCGTACGTGTATAATGAGGAGAGTTTGAGAGAGAGAGATAGAAAAAAAAATTAACGACAATTCTCGCAGAAAAGCTCGGCGTTGGAAACACGGACAATTAATTGCGCCGAGTGACAAATAAAATTTCGAGTGACTTAGACATGCATGAGCAGAGAGCTAACAAGCAGCTACTCACTGTTCATTTCATTCCTATGTGTACGGAGCTTGTTTTTTTCCCCACCATACTCTACACTATATAGTGCCTGTTTAACACGTTTGAAACGATCGAACCCCTCTACGCACCTTACTTTCGCCAAATTAATTATAATTGAACGAGTAAAGAGTAATGTGCCTATCAATGACACGTATATATATCTCTATATCGAACAGTTGACGATTACAAGTGGTGCAGGTTGTATCTTGCAACTTGCGACCTAAACGCATTTGCCGAATACTTTTTTATAATGGAAATTTAGCGTATAATGGTGTTGAATGTAAAAGAACGTTTTTTGTTTGACATCAAAGGATGTTTATCCAAAGTTTTGTGTAGTTTTGTATCTGAATCTCAGGGACGGTTTCACGAGTTTAAAATATGGATTCGAACCGCGTCACAACAAATTAATTTTTAAATTTATATGCCAATGTGAAATATGAAATGTTCAGCTATAATTCAATAATATTGATTGAATAAAATAGCATGTATATTTATAATTAAACGTTTCATCTAGTTTGAATCTATAGTTAGTTAGGTTTTCACTTATTTATTACATGCTGTTGGTAACTGCTTTGCAAATGTTGACCAAAGTTGTCCAATTTAGGGGTTGAAAATTACAAATAAGCTGACTATGGGTTGTCATCAACGACTATATTATGAACCACACACAAAATGACTCTAAAATTGTCGTGACGCATATGGTTTCTCACATCAAAATATGTTCTCTTTTTCCCCAAGAAGTAAAGTCAGATCTTGAATAAAATAATCTGCCCTTCCTTACAATTGGTATAAGAAGGCACATTTTTGACAAATTCTGCAAACTCGAAAGGTACACGTCCTTTTCGTTCTGTACCATGGCATACCGATTGAAAACCATTGCTTGATTTTGGATTTTCCCCAAGCTTCCGAAACATCAGCACCCACCAGATATACACATATATGACTGTATACGAGGTGTATTTGAAAAGTTAAGTGTCCTGCACTATATATAGATACAACCTTCAAGTTGTATAGGCCACTAACTTACGATGTTCCCACTATTCCTGACAAATTACATGTACTACAAGTAACCTTCCTCTTAATTGTTTTCGTTCAGTTAGGTGTACATCTCTATTCCACCATGTACAAAAAAAAAGAGGCCCAACTCAACACTGGCTATCAATATTCGGATAATCAGGAGTTTTGTATAGTTAATCTTAAGCCAAATATCTATAAAACTAGTCTAGGATCCACGGATACTTTTCTCGTCGATTAAGTAGACGAATCTACTCGATCCCATTCCACTCGTTAATTCTCGTTAATTTTCGTTTTAAGAAAATCTGGATTTCTATGTACCGTGTATCTGCATGTGTATAGTACGCTGTACATTGCCATCGTTCCGAGAAATGCCTTTCTATATGCTCCAACTTTGATTTTCACTCGATTTTCCACCATTCTCGTTTTCTCTTAATGGGCATTTTATTTTTGGCGCGGTTTAGTTGGTGTGTAATCGCCTCGTGAGCCGGAATGGACCCATAAGGAGCGTATATTCGCCGATGTTTTTGCGGCCTCGTCCTACAAAACATGCTAATTGTTGGTGCGGTAATGGTCGTGGTATTTGGCGGCGGTTGCGATCCTCCCTTTTATTGAAGTGCCGGATTGAGCATCGGACGAATAACAACAAACTGGAGGATTTTTCAGCGCTTAAATGCTTCTTCATGCAAATGTAGCGTACCACGTACGGCCACCCCATAGACATCAGAGTGCCGCGTGCGCAATCTGCAGAGACGTTTACTGCCATCCTTTCGCAGTATATATCCTCGACTAAGTTGCAGGGTAATTTCGGAGCAATTATTTAAGTGCTCCCTCAATTTTATGCCTGGTTGGTGTCTGTGAATGAGAATCGAAACAACGAAACGCACAGCCGAGAGATAAAAGAGAGGGATGGATGGCTTCTTCTTCTTCTTCTGCACGGCCTCAGATGCGGATGCTTTTCCGCCTTGTCGTGGGTCTTTGTGAAAACGAGGGACACACCACCGAGAGGAATGAGCACGATGTAAATTAACTGAAAAATCTAATCGACAGACCCGCTTTTGGATACACGAAAGTTCCGAATCTGCAGGGTGCACACATGTAAAACGTGCAGACACGTTTTATGTCGTCTTCTATATAATGAAAATATCTTGTCTGTATAAAGCCAGGCGATTTTTCATCGTTTTAGAGATAAAATGATGTATTATATCATGAAGCGATTGGGATGCATTTATAATCGTGTTAGAAATATGATTCCAGATTCTTTGCATGCCATAGAATAAGAAAGCAAGATTCTTGGGTATCTAGCCCTCAACTTTTGTTCCTCTGCACAACCTTTCGGCCTACTAGGTCATCATCAGGTCCTTTCCTTGCATATAAAGTGAGTAGCCACACTTGGACATCCATGTGTGGTAATATTGGTAACATTTTTACCAATAATGTTCCTTAAGTTTCAAAGATATGGAGTGAATTGAATTTAATGAAATCTGAAGATTCTTTGCATGGAACTTCAAGGGATGTTGGAGACGTGGGCACTTTATACTTGTTTTTCTTGCACTTATAAGATTGGGCAATATTTGTCATTCTTGTACTGATAACTTAGATTGAGTGGGTATTTTTAAACTATATTTTTCGTAATGGCCTATGTATTTTAGTCATGCATGCATGCTGCTGCGAATTAACAACAAATCTAATAGAGATGGATGTAAGCCATGCATAGTATGTGCACCCTCATTTGGACAACCGTGATTTTGAAAAGAGCTGGTGTCAGGCTTGTCTCATTAAAATCGTCTAACTAACCTTGTTTATCAGCACTCGGGACGATTGCGTGATTGGAGGAGAAAATTGCGTGAGATTTTTCGAGCTGTTTTGCCTTCGTAAAAGCTTAATCTTGAAGCTCGAGTGGCTGTTTATTGGTTTTCACCTGTCTTCGGTTATTGTTGAGGCGTTTTTGCATCGCGAGCTGTCAAATGCCTTGCTGCTTATGCGGCTGTCAAAAGCGATGCAGTGACACCTCGGCGGTTGCAAGTTCGCAACTCATTAGACGATTGTCAGTTTCAGATTTTTTTTTTACTCGCTTCGAAATGGACTTGTCAGATTTTCCTTCCCATTGCTTGAAACTTTCGCAAAATCGGTGAAACACTGTTGGGCTCTTTCGTTAATTTGTTACTCAAACTGCGTGATCAATCCAGTTGATCAAGCCAATAATGGGATTCTCTATTTTCTCCAAGTTGGAAATTCGTAACTACTGATATATTAAATGGTGCGATTCATCCTGCAGTGCTATATACATTTATTTTGGACTGTTAAAATATGGATTTCTTATATACTGTAGAACCCCTCCATGATTTGTAAATGCTGTATACTAAAAGTGCATATATGATGCTACTGTACGCTGGTCAACTAAAGCCGACGGCGGTATTGTACAGTTTTTGTAAATATGCCAATTACTAATAAATAGTATATAAATAATTAATTAAATATGTTAATATTATTTTTATATCTCACCAACAAATTGATTTGGCCTAACTATTTCTATAGGCATTATCTAAAACTATGGTTCTAGACAAAGATTATCTCTAGTTTTATTCCAACAAAAAACAAGACTCCAACAATTATTTCCATTGTTTTTGTCAATTTTTCTCATTGTATTTGTGAAACAGTTTGTTAGACAACCTGCTATGTACCGAACAGTCTAGGTGAAGCAATGCATGTAAGGCCAATAATCGCAATCAGTCTTAATCATCACTTAAACGTATGCCCGTCATTTTTCAAGGCTCGGATATTTGGAGTGAGAAAATCACTTTTTGATATGCACCTCTTCAACTACAGCCAACAACAGTAGTTGGTGGCAAACCACGATAGTTGGCGGAAAAACCGTGTTGAAGGGGAAGAATTAACGCCACACATAAACCTCAGCAGGGAATACACGTATACAGCGGTGAATTGAGAAAACATGCCTTATTTTCCCCCTTTTTTTTTCTTCTCCATCGCCCTCATGTTTTTCAACATCTCCCGGGCCACGGACCCAAACGGCAAACGTCTTCCTCCGCCACCTTCTGTCTCCATCATGGCATCTTTTCCTTCCTTCCTTCCCTTTCACCGCTTTTTTTTTTCTTCTTCTCTTTTTCTCATTCGCTCTCCTGTGTTGAAACCTCAACAAGACTCGGATCCTCCTGAGGCCCATAAACGCCGAACAGTGTTCACCTCGCACACAACTGAGCAGAAAATTTAATAGGCATATAAAAAGATAAGCACTCCGATAATTATGCCCTTGCTCAAGTTGTGCACAAGAGAGAGAGAGAAAGCGAAAGCATGGATCTGCTGGATGTTGCCACTGCTTGCAATGAGGTTTGTTTGTGTATAGGGCGAAACCGTGGAGATGGTTACATGCCGCAATGGATATAGATATATCTTGCGCTTTTCTGATGACTGCGTTTACATTCTTGGGTGCCCCCTTCCTCCCCATCCGACGCATAAACGAAGGAAGGAACCCCCCCGAGCTTCCCCCCGGAACCCCCCTCCTAGCTAATGCACGATTAGTTGAATGTCAACTGCATCTGCCACCAGCTCGCTAACAAAGTGCCACCATTGAATGTGACAGAGGCAGCTTGCGCACCATTGCCGAGCGCTTTTACGGCGATACCAGAGGCCATTATTCGGAAAAGCGGGCCCTCTTCTGGCAAGCACCGTGGCGGTATTAAAACTGCTCGACTTTGTTTCGGGGGCGGCGCTTGGCTAATGGCGAAGGGGTTTATGAACTATGCTGGTATTTACACGATGAAATCTCTGCACTGCAGACTGTGATTTCCTCGATGGTAACCGCTCTTGTAATTCCTGTTCCGCAGTGGGCTCCTGACAATGGCTACGTTGTCACTGTCGTCGGGGAACAGCTGGATATATAGTACGCAAGTTGGCTATGACATTGTGGTCTGGGAAAGTAGAGTGCAATTTTCTCCAAAAATCCTAACTCATCTTGTAGGTTGCCAATTTCAAACCAAGGTTTCTAATTATCATAACAACTATATGTAAACGATTGTAGAATTAATTGAGATGATTTGGCTATTCCTACATGTTCTGCATTCCGTGCACCAGTACATATACAACTTTAATTCAGTGACGGTATTGATATATTTGATTAGATGGTAATTATGAGTTAGGAATTTTGAATTTCACTATGCTTTCATTAGACCACAATACCAAATCTGGCTTGCGTACTATCGTACTAGCTTGTGTACGGCATTGACAATGTAACCCATTACCAATGTTGACTACAGTAGTACCTTTATGCAGTGTTCACACTGGCGGATGTGAAGTTCTTATAAATTATGGATTACAGATTTGATACTATATCGTAATTCCTGCTTTTTGCATATTCCACATCCAGTAAATGTTTCCATTTTTGTTGGAGAGATGTTCATATGAACATACTTGTATATCTACATCCTGACGAGAATATAGTTTGTATAAGACTAACAAAAACACGAGGGCTATTGAGTCTTCCCAAGATGATTTTCATTGGGTATGCAAGATTTGCGAAGATTTAAGGATCTGATCATGTATATTCTTTTAAGTGCACGTTTCTATTCGCCAGTCCGAAAGTGCATCTGTGTATAGCGTTAAGCTTGCAGACGTTTGCAAAGTCTTTCTGAGCACACACATATATACGCAGAATCCTCGATGGCCCATTCTTTATCACTGCATCGCTCCCGTTTACCTTTGCTCGCCTTTGCTTGATGGACAAATGAAACGAGTTTGATATATGCAGACGAGTCGGTCGTTACATAAATCTCGTGGGTTTTCCTAATATTGAACTCGTTGAATATTTATGAGCAATGCATGGGAGTCTTGTCAATTGGATTTCCTTTTAGACATGAAGCTTATTTGCTAAGGCCCGTGCGTACATAAAGTATGAAAGCTTGCATGTTTAATTAGCTCAATTTGTAAATCTGGAAAATAAATGCATTTTCCGAGTCTTCCTGCACGGGCACAAGACAGGCTCGTTCATTTATATTTAAATACGCTGGGAGACCTCCGGCATTGCGTTTGCAAATACACACGCTCTATACGAGGGACTTCTTGGGGACGGTGGGGGGAGGACGCGTCCATCACAGCGTATTTTCAATAGCTCAAAATGTCCGAAAAGATTTTTGGTTTTTGTTGCCATGGTGACGCTAATCAGTATTGAGTCGTGTCTCCCTATGCTTTTCCGTCCATGCAAATTCCCATTTCCCATTGATGTCAGCTTAGGACTCTTGGTCAGTCCGCAGGGACATTTCTTGGAAACCGTGATTTCATTTTTTTTCTATAGAAAATCACAGGATTGGTAAAAACTTTCAGTTGTATGTATATGAAACTTTTTTAAAATTTTTTCAAGAAACTTTTATAACTCCCATTATCTTAGAAAAACGTTTTTTACCTCTCTTTAGATAATGCAATTTCCATAACTTTGGTTATGAAATACCGAAGTACGTTAAAGAATGTGTTATTTAATATGCTTTTATCTCGATTTTGCAAAAAAGATGTGCGTTGTGTATGAACAGTGACAGTTGAACAGCAAAGAGAATATGCATAGTGTGCATATATGTTTATTGAATTTAACAATTTTTTTTATTTTATCTTTTATCAGTATAGTTTAAAATGTACTTTAATATGGCTTTAAGTGAGCTGTAAGAAGACATATTTTTGCAAAGATATATACCGAGTTTTTTATATGACTGAAAGCCAATATGAAACTAGAAGGATTAGATCCCAGGTGTGTTTGGAGGGTCCATGTTTCTGGTCGTCCTCAATGGTGACTTTCCCCTTTGTGGAAGCTCATTAGAAATTGATAAATTTACCCACTCCACTCTAATCACCCCTAATCAGCGCTATTGCCTAATTCCACGGCTGTTATATATTTTGCCAATTATGATCTAATAACTCATTGTCCCGTCCGTAATTAACGTTGGGTGGAAGATTGGGCGATTTAGCCTTTTATCCCACTGCTGCAGAACCACGTGCATTATAATGCACACGGAGTGGATGTAGCACTTTGGCAAAACGAACCATAAATTGTTTGTAGATCCCGATCTGGCCCGTCTATCCTGAAGATCTTCGGTGTAAAATTGCTGCCGATGAAGCCATGCGTGTGTTGTTTAGAAAGTACGGAGGCTTTTGTTTTACGGCCGACATGATGCCATTGAAAATTATACGTTGTCTGTCGTGCCCTCCCTTTAAAATAAATTTTGGGTGCTTTCATGCAATAACCGATTGCGAACTCCGCTTCTCTTTTGACTCGGGGTTAATTTGAAAATTTTATGTACGTGCGAACGCGTACTGACAGCCCAATGCTGCGTTGGATCCTTGATGCATTGACCCCGTCTCTGAAACTGATGGCACGTCCACTACGTTTAAAATTGCATTAAATGCGGAGATGTTCCGGATGCGCATTTGAGCGGGCTGCATTAGTTTGCATTCCCTGTTTGCTACAGCTGATGGAGTCAAATGCCCCCAAATCGCATATTATGATGCATCAGCATCAATTTTATCATCAGTCTTGTGACACTTATCAATAAACTTTGGTTGATTTTAGTCGAGTGTTCTCGAGGAGGTGACCTGAGATGCTGAGAAGTGGGAAGGAAGTGCTTTTTAACATATTTGAGATTTAAGGATCACTTGACCAGAGAGCACTTCAGGTTTTCAGAACAATTCTTATAGCCACAAAAGACTTAAGATAGCTTCACATGCATGGGTTCGAAATCCCGGTTAGGACACCAGGACTGTGATAACATATACTACATAATCTGCATTTTTTGAAATCGGTATTTGTGGCAAAATGTGTGAATTTCGTGTTTTGCATGTAACATAAACTCTCGTTTATTGTTTCAGTGTGCTGAGAGCCCGCTCTCCAACGGAAGTTCATCATCGGCGCAGCCAGTGAGGAGTCCGACTCATCTCTCCAGCGAGTGGACCGGCAACTCGACTCACACCTCCTTTCCCAAAAGTCCATCGATGTCCAACGAGTGGCTCATTACCGACATCCAGACCATGATGTGAGTTGATAACCCTTTATTTTTACTTTGCATGCGAACTAGCATAGCTTTAATAATTATGCGCATTATCAGGTTGTCCTGCACTTGAGTCAGTTGCGAAGTGTTCTGCAATTGTAGATTCCAAACAGTTTCAAAGAGGGTAAGCTTCTTGTTCAGGAATCTCAGTTCCAAACCATTTATCATCTTGTAGTACTTGTACAATGATGTTGAGTAGCTGTTACCCCGAGTTGAGTACTGGCTAATGACCTGTTTAAACTGGCCATTTGCAGCCAAAAGAATTTTCTTATCGTTAATTGTTTTTCTACCATAGTGTTAGAAAAGAGCACTTGGTGAGTATTGTATATTTATTGTCTATATACAGTATGGATCAGACCTCGCTTGGTCCAGACTGAACCAATATCAATACAGACAGACATTGTTGCCCATCTTAGGCATCATGTGTTCAGACATATTCCGCAACGTTTTGATGCACAGCACCTCGAGTCTATCATTTGTGCGTGCAAGCGCTTGTGTGTATATTGAGGAAACATTATATTGCTTCGATGTCAAGAGCATCTCAAATCCTCAAATCCTCTTAAACACTCTTCGTCATGCATCGAGTGCCGCATGCCTTACACCCAAAGTTCCCAACAGATGAAAATGTGTGAATTTCCGAAGCTTTCGTGAGGATGCTTTTAGACGGCGCTCGACGCACCTGCGCTGGTTCCCAGCTTTTCTCTTATATGTTTTTGCCTTATTACTGGCAAACATATTTAGTCTTTCACCATGAGGTCCCCTGCTCTTTGGGACCCACCCTTTTTGTGGCTCTGCTAGATGCACGGGTTTAATGGTGCAGGGTTGTTGCATGGGGATTCCGAACCCTGGCTTCGGGGATGGGGTTGTTCAACATACCTGCATTGGTAGCTTCCAATTTGTCTTTATCTCTTGCCATCATCCCCCAACCCTTTTGCAAAAGTGATTTCACCTCCTCCCGGTGGCGCTGTTTCAACTCATTGATTTTCCGTTGCAGTAATGCGATGCTTCTGTTACCCCTTACGCTTACCAGGCGCTAATAACATCCTCTTAATCCCTCGTTAGGCAGGCGGCGCATCGGCTTTAAATATGGAAGAATTGGAAAAATTCGGATTTAACGCTAATTTCCCGTAACGAGAACTAGTTTTTTT
>JAUJYV010002813.1:0-11531 GCA_033995625.1 Ophyiulus pilosus | reverse complement strand
CAAATTTGTACTTGTTCTAAATTTGAGCAAATTTGTACTTGTTCTAAATTTGAGCAAATTTGTACTTGTTCTAAATTTGAGCAAATTTGTACTTGTTCTAAATTCGAGCAAATTTGTACTTGTTCTAAATTTGAGCAAAATTTATTCGTTCTGGTATTGAGCTGATATCCGTTCGGATTTTCAACAAACTTATTCATTCCGAATTTAAGTAATTTGACATGTCCCGGTTTTGAGCAAATGTATTCATTAATTCGGATGCAGAGTTATAACTTATTTGAATGGATTTTCAGAAAACTTATTCGTTGGAATTTCGAGTAAACTAATTTGATGGGATTTTCAGCAAGCTTGTACTGTATGCATCCATTGAGCAAACTTGAAGCAAAAACTTTCACTTATAGATGTTGAGCAAATCTTTCTTTCTGCAGCACGATATGATTTCTAGGAAGTTTTGATAGAGTGGAGGCGCTGCGTTCGCTTAATACTTACATGTGATAGTCGTTGGTGTAGTTCTTGGCCTGTGCCTTGATGGCGTGTAGGTGGGCGGCATGATGCACCAGAGACCGGTAAATCTCGCGTAACTTTTGCTGGTTCTAAAGCAGCAGCAGCAACAACAACAAAAAAGAAAACAGCCGATTAGTTCATTTGCCGAGCGGAAAATCGCTTTTAGCTCGCCAACAATGGACGGAGGCGCCCCAAGCGGCGTGACGGAATGTAACACGTGCGCCGACGAAAACAGGTGCGAACGACGCGAGTGCGATTTGCACGGTGTGCATTCCAAAGTGGATTTTTTTTAGTAAAAACCAAAAATAAAAAACTAATTAGCTCCTGTTAAGGACCAAGGACGAAACCCCCGCTCAACAGCCAATTGGTTACGCTTCTACACTGCACGAGTCCAGGAGAAGTTTGGCCCAAACATGGCGTCGATAGAACGGACAGTTGTAGTTGTTTTTTTTCAATTTTTGCAAACGGTTATAATTTTTTGAGAATTTTTAAACTGGATTCCATCTCAAGAAAAACAACATTTGTTGAAAAATGGATGAATTTTTTTTAATGAATCATCACACACATGTCGTGCATTTTTTTAATAGTGTTTTTGGTTTGCTCTAGAACTAAATTGTACTGCAAAACTAGTACAATTACTAACATACAATTTTATAGTCGAGCATAAAGGGTTAACATTTTTAAATGAAACATTATCAAATGAAATTTTTTAAATTTAGCGTTGTTTGACTTATGCTTTATATATGGTAATAAAAACAAGCGCCATCTGTGTAAAATTCTAAGAAACAGCCAAGTAAACCCCGTGGATATTTTTAAAATGATACGGTTCACCCAAACCGTGTATTTGGCACTTTAGTCACGTTATATACCCTTTATTTCAGTACCATGGCTTCATGCCCATTGACCTCATGGTCCAATCACATCGCCTTTATGTGGCCAAAATAAGCAATGAATTTAATCTAAACATTCCCGCCAAGAATGCACGTGTAGAAGTGCCTCAGATCTCAACTTTGATAACATTGACCATTTCAGAAGTCTCATAAACCAATGTAATCAAACGTTGGTTAGGGCCTGTCATATGGAGGCGACATGATAGGGTCATAAGCTCTATACGTTCAGAATGAAAAATTCAATACAACTCAATGATGGTACTGAAACAAATGGCTAAGGAGGTTAACAACAGATTCCGCCGCCAGGGCTCGCTGTAGTAAACAAGGTTGCTTACCGTCATTTCGGCAGTTATCACCGGCTGGTAGATAGCAGGGGTCAGGCTCACGCCCGAGTGTGAGGTCGGGTCCTGTGGGGAGAAAAAAAAGCATGGCATTAAAAGAAAGCACTTCACAGGCGGTGTGGTACATATTATGATTCGAAGCGCAAAATCGCCCACGCGCAGGGCCAGGGATCGGTTGAGGGGTGGCGCTGATTCGTCAGGGTCGCTTGTCTGTGGTGGGGGCCTCACAATTTGCTGGGGGACCGTAACGTGGCCCCGGTGCACGCAAACGTGGGCGCCATCTAGGGGCAATTGCTGGAGCCTCGTGACATGCAGAGGAGGGCTTGAACCCAGAACACCCAAAAGATGGCGCCACCGATTGGAACACCACAGGTGCGTGCTTTTTTAAAATTAACATACAAGGGGCAAAATTATTCCAAATTATTTCACGACTTCCACAGTATAGAAACATCTCAAATAAGCCATTGGAAATGAAAACAAATTATCCAAATGCAAAACTTGTTCGAATTTAAGAAAAGCTTTCTTAATTTTTTTTAACATTGTCAGAAAATAATAATGGGTACATCCTTTTAAATTTTAGAACTGCATCAAGCTAACATGGGTACGTGACATTCCATAGACCACAAATCCATTTCAGAGGATTCATTGGATAACAAAACATTCATAACTGCCATCAGACTTTCGTTCGGGCAGGTCAAAATTATTTGCAATCTTGCAACCCTGGCTTAGATGGCCCACTCCGAAAGTAATGCCAGCACCGGTTTAATCCAAACCACTTCAAATGACGTCATCGTCAGATATTAATTGGGATCAACGCATTGGCGTCTACGCCCGGGGTCCAAAAATAACCGTCCTAGACGGAGGGTGTCATCCTCCAAATTTTGCAAATGGCGATAAGGTCGCTAAACGTACATTAGCAGTTATGTTACTAAATATCCTTCCTCCAAAAAAAAAAAAACCCCAGAAGAACATCAACCCCTATCTGTTCAACTTAAACAATTAGGATTTGGAACCTATTTGAATTGCAAGTAGCGTCATTGACGACCCTGGCCCCGCGACTGATCGGCGATCACGACTTCTGGGGGGAAGCAGGACAAGTCCGCCGAGGGCGCCTATTGGTCGAACTCCGTTGTGGGGAATTCCCAAACCTGGCCTGCGACGTGACTAGGGTCAGCAACGCTTTCTTTTCTTTTTGTTCAGTTTTTTCCACTAGGGGGCAAAAACTGAGTCAGCGGCTGACCTCAGGAACTCGAGCCACCTTCGCCTGTCCTCTCTGCCCAGGCACGGGAGAGGCGACGAGTTTCCCCGCACGGCATCCAGGGGGAGTTTTCGGTGGCTGTTGGCAAAACTCCATGTTCGATACCAATCTAACCAGACTCCAGCACTAGAGACGGCAGTTGCGGTAAGGGCCTTGGACTCTACTACAAATAAGCGCCGCTTGTCCTCCCATTCCCTCCCAAGACAAGTAAAATAATTCCTGACTGATAGATGCAGTTTTCATCAAATTGAAACTGATGTTATATATTGACAATGGTCAGTGAATAAATTCGTTAGGGAATGGGACAAATTGGAACAATTGCCCCCAAATGGCATGCATGTTTTAAGTAAATCTCAACAGAAGGTTGCAATTATAATATGCTAAAAATGCTAATGACCTATTAGCAGCTTATAGACAGTTTTCGCATGCCAACGTCTTTAAACTTACCATAACTTTAATGTCGGAATGGGAGGAGCCACGCATTGAACTACCCAATCAGCTAACTGAACGTAATGGGTGCGCATGCGTGGTTCTTCCCTTCCCACCTTAAGGTAAGTATAAAGACGTTGGCATACGAAAACTGTCTAATGCTGGATAGGTAATTAAAATATTACAGAAGAATATTCCTTACCAGTTTGTTCTGGAGTGTCACGAGGCTTGCCTTGGCCCTTTCGGCGTATCCCTTGACGGACACGTCGCTGCTGCAGCTGGCGCCGGCATCAGAAGTGGCCGGCGTGCTGACGCAGGGGTTGCTGAGGCTGGCCGTGCTACTAATGACATCGGTAATAACCGCTCGTCTTTGACGGTCCAGTGGTCGGGAGTCGGCCGGTTGCGCCATGAGCCAAGTGGTCAACAGAAAGGCAGCTGAAAGGTAAAAGGGACTCTGGTGAGACAAAGCAGGGCATGACATGATCGACGACGAACGACCGAGGTCCAATGTCACGACCAGATTTTCCCCATGCACAACGCCACTCTCCTATCTCGATTTTACGCTAAAATTAGACCCAACTTTTCGATACTTTTTTTTTTCTTCTTGCAATTATTTGGCGCGGGATTATACAGGGCGCTCCGAAAAAAAATAAAGCGTTCAAACATGGCCACATTATTCTGATCCAGAAGATGCCATCTTGGAAAATCATTATATGCAACTCTGCTACTACTATGTCTTCAGAATTTCCACCCAGAAAAGGTTATCTATTGGGATTGGACCTTATCCAACCCCAAGCATTGTAGTTTCAAATTTCAATGTCACAAAAAGTGTATGGTGGGGTCCCAACACTCCACAAGACCTTATCACATGTTCTAGAATCTATAAATGTTTTTTTTTTTTTTTGGAGCTCTTGGAGAAAAAGGAAGGTGCTCAAGTTGGGAACATACGTCACCATGGGACCTTAAAGGCGAATTTTTGTTTACACGAAAGGAGATTTTGTTAAAAATATACGGTGGCAGTTTAGCTGATTGTCCCAATAGCCCTAAACTTAAGCCCATTTTAATCTTAAAGCATTCCTAAAACTTTCACAAAATGCATTTTGAAATTTGGAGAATATTTAATAGTCTAAACTTTGCGGAATTTTCTCAACACATTTTGATGAACCTATTTAATTTGTTAAAATAGAGTTTTTGGAAAGTATATTATAACTTGATTTATTTAGTCAAATGGACAAGTTCAAAGGGCGGATGGTTTTGAGTGGTGCACAAATATTGTTATTAACGTGTTCTGAAGACGTTAAAGCTTTTTTTGTGCAAAATCAATGCTACAAAGTCGTTAAACCCCAACTTGTCAAGATCCAGAGCGTTCCAACGTTCCAATTCTGGAGTCGTTGGCCAATCCAACTCAAACGCTGACTCAGTCTGCACGCATCCTGTTCCTGTTTGTCCACATCGTTCTTCTATAGATTGGCCCCATTTTTTCACCGTTCGCAAGGTATGCTTGCGAACGCGTGCAAGTCGGTCAAACGGATGCGTTTTCCAGAAACGGGTGCAATTCGAACGCAAACTCGTCTTGACGGTGACTCAAACGCCAAGAATGCGCCGGTGCGAGTGCGTGCTTGGCGTCAGGTGACCCGAAGAGGGGGAGGAGGGTCAAATTTTGGACAGAAATATCATGGCAGGAGGACCCATGCATGCCAAATCTTAAAAACCAATTATGCAATACAAAAATGTAGGTAAAATTTACTGATAGAAACCTTATTAAAAACATAGTTTATTTAGCACATCAGAGTTGCCCAAATGGATACCACCTTGTATAAATAGTTTGCATCCTTACAGAAATCGGGTATTTAAAATAGACGTTTGGAAAATGTATGCCTTCGTTTTTTTTTTTCGATTTTAGGGTGAAAGTTCAGCAACGGCGGTGAAACGGCTAACGGCTGAGAATCGGCTTACGAGAACTTTTCACAACAATGTATTACAACATCATTGTTATAAATAGTTGGTTTTTACTAACAGTTCTATAAACGGTGTTTCGATAATGCATTTTTCAGATTGCATGACTCATCTGGAAAACGCTACGTCAACACCTTACACTTGTATAATTTTGCACTAACAAATAAGTTTACCTGTATAAATTATTTATCCCGTGTGAAATGATTCACCTGTTTAGACACCCATGCGTTCATATTTATGTTACTAACTTTCCTGTTTATTTGAAAACGAATGGAAAAAAACTTTAAATTTTATCAAACCTACAAATTGAGGAAAATTCGCAGGTTAATTAAATCTTATATGAAACTAAACTAAAAGTTGCTGGCTCCCTGGAACCAGCGCCCTCCAGTGGCAAAACGAAACAACGTTTTAAGATGTTAAAGAACGCCGGTGTAAATATTTACCCCTTCGTCTACCTGCCTTGGACACACACCGGAAGTGCGTTCGACGTCTGGGGGTCACCGGGGTCAAGATTTGGGGGAACAAAAAATACAAAGATGAGGGTGCTGTGTCAGTGACACGGCCACAAATGTTGTTAACGTAGAACCACCGTTTTATGAAGAGTTCTCGTAAGCCGTTACACCGCCGAGTAAGCAGATTTCCAGCCGTTAGCCATTCCACTTCCGTTTCATTTAAAATTGAAAAAAGTAGTCCTGCGTAAAAAATAAGTTTCGGCTTAAAAAAAACCAAAGATATCATTACAAAAATGAATACCAATTGATGGAGGTTCCTTGGTTCTATTGGGGGGAAGGGGGGTCAAATAGTAAATTGTAAACCAGACAAGGGGGGAAAGGAGGCCAAAACCCCTCACCTTAAGATGACGAAAGCGACGAACAATTTTCTCTTTTCAAAATCATGCAGGGGAAAAATTCCATGGGTTACACAACATCCGGTTCAAGGTACTCCGGGTGAGGCCGCAGCGGGCGGGGGTGGCGTTGTTACGGCACCACGTCGAAAGAAAGTGACGTCAGTGCTCACCTCGCCACGAACGGGAACAAAAACAACTTTCCGCTTAATTGTTGCCCTCCTTTGAAATCCACTCCGCACGATTAAACAACGCAGTGGCGAAAAGCTGAACTAATTAGACCTCCTCGTCCTTGGGCCTCTGCCATTTATGAGGGATCCCCGTGGGGAGCCTGGGAACGGTGTTTCAATGGGTTGTTCACCTCTTCGTCGCATGACTCAAAATTCCCGCCAAATTTGTGGAATAGCCACCAGCGTCGATGAATCCCCTTGCCCTGTGAGATACTGCAGTTACTTTTAAGATTTAGAATCCCTCTTTCAAGATCCCTAGTTCTAAGAAGTTAGAAAGAGTCCCTTAATCCCTGCTGAAAGATCTGTGGACCATTAATCTATATGAGCAGTAGCAAAATTTCATTAGGTTACATCCTTCCCATCAAGAAATTAAAGATTTTTCCTGTCTCAAATGAATTATCAACAATCTAAAAGATTGAAAGTTAAAGAATCTTCAAAATTTACCCCATGTCATAAAATAATCTTTACTGCTGGGACTGTCTTGCAAATAAATCTTCGTTATTCGATCATTCTCTTCTAAGAACATTAAAATTCAACTATCCTTGCTCAAAGAACATCAACATTCGTACTGTCTCATCAAGTATCCTCAAATTTGCCTTTTACATCAAGGGATCCTCTAAGTTTGCCATTTACAACAAAGAAATCGTCAAAATTTGCCTTTTCCATCAATAAATCATCAAGTTTCACGTCTGTAAATAGTCTAAACAAGGCTCCATCTTGTATTCCAAGTTATTTTAAATGTCAGTTTTAGGTCAGGAGGGTGTCTTTTTTTCTAAAATTAGCGCCCTTATAAAACCTTTTCATCGGTCTTAAAGAAACCTGGTAAGGAGTTTTTGTGGTAAATGCTGATGCAACATCCGCAAAGGACCCTAACATCGTTAACACCTCACCAAATAGCTCCCAGGAGCTCCTCCCACAGTGACCTAGTGTTCTTGACTTAGTCATGATAAAACACGTAAACCCCGCTTTGACATCAATACCACATACATAGTTAACCAACCCAAGGGTGCCCATTTCATTCATGTTCATTTCAAGACACTTATTCTCAAAGGGCATTCAAAGGGGGATTCTATTTTGAAAATTCTGGTTTTGCCTTTGTACGCCATGGTAAAACATGTAAAAAAGCAATTTTTCAACTACCAGAAAACACTAAAAAAAAGATTACATTTAAAAAGGAACAAATAATCACTCATGCACAAATTCTATTTACATAATTCTATGTATATTCTATGTATATTCTATACATAATGAATTGCAATTTTATATTTTTTTTAACATAGGGCGGATAAGGGTTTATCCCCTTCTTAAGCTTTGTGATCCTAATCGACCAGGGGGTCGTCCATGAATGGCGTCCACGTATATGACGACCATGATGCCATGACGTCTCCATTTCTGTGTCCCATTATCGGAGATGTAAATCGGAACAGATCGCAGACATTTAGGATGCGGGTTCGTAGGCCGACACCCGGAAATAGGCATCGTGCCCCCAGGGGGGCGAGGGGTGGGAGGGGTCGGCGAAGGGGAATCCCCAAACCGTGAGTAATGCACGGAACGATTACGCAATGGCGGAATTTGAACGCGATCAGGTGCTGTGTTATCCAAGCAGTAAATGTCAAAGTAATTTAATCGCAGTTTGAAACCCTTATCCTGCCATTATCTATTAAGCGCCAAAAATCCATGAAAAAAATTTGAAACCGAAGAGCTAGGATCGGGCCTAAAGACGTCCACATATACTATGGCTAAAAATTCGGATGTCTTTGGAAGTCAGATGAATGTTACCAAAAGTGAGCCTATATAGCAATCTGTTGCATGCAGATTGGAATTGTAGGGGTTCTTGGGGTTCTAGGGGATCTTGGAAATAAAAATGTCATTCCCATGCACTATAAATCCCAAGATCTAATCCCAAAACCAAGGAAATTAAGCTACAAGCCGGGTTGCATCAACCATCAGTTAAATCCAATCACTGGCCAATCATCAACGATGCTTCCAGAGTTCCATCTGGAGAATCCATGAAAGATTCCAAAAAAAACCCCATGAAATTCGTGGTCAAGTACCATGCAGTACATGCTTGGACAAGTTCGAACATGATAATGCAAGAGTCACCACGAAAGACAAGTGTTCAGAAACAGCTCATCACTCATCACCACAGTCCATGACAGGTTTCAGTAATTTGTGCTGACCACTTTGCATCGCATTTTGAAACCCAGTCGAATTCCGAGTGAGGATCAACTAAAGGTTACGCCCACCCCAGAATATCCCACCCTTAGAGCACCCCAGAGGGGGTGGCAAAGTGATCCGTGGCAGGCGCAGCCATGCACGTGCCATCATGTCGCCTGCTCCAAACTGCCCTACATTCCATTTTTGACATAACTCCGGCACGCGAGTTCGTGACCCCAGACTTCGGGGCTCCGTCAAAATTAAGGAAGAACAAAAAGCCTTGAAAACTGGACACAAAATTCAAACAAAAAACTGTCCAAAAACAAGAAATTCAGAGCCACGATCGGTATGCAAGAGATATACTCACTCAGAGCCCGCAATTTGGGATGCTGTGCCGAGGCGCTTCTTCTGCACTCTCTTCGGCGACTAAAATAGTCATCCCGCATCGCGCCCGGCCCGGACCACTTTCGGGGTGGGGTTCACGCCTCGTTTTGGGCATTTTTTTTATGGCACCATGCAGCCAATGCAGCCTTAAATTCAGCACCACGGTGCTTATTTTGATAGAAGTATAACGGCGCAACTTCGAAAGATACTCCCGCTTTAACGAAACATATATATATTGCCAAAATTTCCTTTTGCCTCTTTTAAAACGAATAATTCTTATTAGTGCGTACAACTGATGCTTCGAGGAAATTTCGCTGATCATTTGTCAAAATAGTAGGCGTAATTAAACGAGGAAAATTTTTTGAAACGGAACAAGACCTCTTGGATCATGTATACCATTTCAGCATGTAAGCAGGGCGATCCACTGTTCCAGCAGGACAAATCTACTGCTTCAGCAGGCCATCTCTAGTGTTCAAACAAGCAGATCTACTGTTCCATACTTCTTGGATCATGTGCCTTCCCAGAAGGGCGATCCAGCTGTCCTAGCAGACTTTCAACAGACAGTCTCTGTAGTGTTCAAGCAAACAGATGCTATACTGTTCCAGTAGGGCGAATCTACTGTTCCAGAATACAAATCTTCTTTTCCGGCAGACCGATCTACATTTCCAGAAAACGAATATTCTGATTCGGTAGACCGATCTACTGTTCCAGAAAACGAATCTTCTGTTCCAGCATGCAGACCGATCTACAGTTCCAGAAAACGAATCTTCTGTTCCAGCATGCAGACCGATCTACAGTTCCAGAAAACAAATTTTCTGTTCCAGCATGCAAACCGATTCACTGTTTCAGAAAACGAATCTTCTGTTCCAGCAGACCGATCTACTTTTCCAGAAAAAAATATTCTGTTCCAGCAGACCGATCTACAGTTCCAGAAAACAAATTTTCTGTTCCAGCATGCAAACCGATTCACTGTTTCCAGAAAACGAATCTTCTGTTCCAGCAGACCGATCTACTTTTCCAGAAAAAAATATTCTGTTCCAGCAGACCGATCTGCAGTTCCAGAAAACGAATCTTCTGTTCCAGCAGACCGATCTACAGTTCCAGAAAACGAATCTACTGCTACAACAGACCTATCTACCTTTCTAAAATACACTGTCACAGTAGTACAATACTGTCCCAGCAGGATGGATATTTTTTTCCATCCGAACGACTGTACTGTTTCAGCAGCATGAAATCTAGCATCCCAACATACAGAACACCAATGTCACACCAGGTTTAAACTTTCAAACTAAAGTTTGAAAAAGTAAAGACGGCCAATTCAACAGTTGTCAGCAGGGAATCGCCCCACATTTTCAACATCGCCGGTTTGACAGTTCCACAATTCGGTAGTTAAAACTCACCTAGGACGATGACGGGGAAACGGCGAGAAGACGACGCGGCTACGGCGACGAAACTTTGACAGCTCAGATGCATGACGGGAGCGCGGAATGGTCAGACGGTTCGACGAGTGAAGTGGCACGGGGAACAGAAGAGATGCGGACGTATTCCTTCTACAAGAACTTTTCTTTGGCACACGAACGACCAACGACGAAATATCGAACGACGATCGGTAATTGACGACGACGATCATGTTCGTGGGCATATATATGCTCCTCGGAACAAAATTCCCCGTTCGTGTGTTTCCCCCGTCCGGCCGCACGTCGTCCCAACGCGCGCGACGCGGAAGCCGAATGACGTGCGCGGGTGCGGGGCCAATGGGGGCGACCGGATTTGGCGCCGGTCGCGCCATTGGCCGGGGCCGGCCCCCGCCCCCTCGACGACGAACGAGGTCGCAGTTGTAGCTGCCGATTCTAGTGAATGAGTCGACGTCCCGCAAGCCGCTGACCGGCTTGCGTACTACTTCGTCAGAACTGTTGCGTTCACGGACTTTTTAAACCCCCTCTCTATCCTGCCGTAGCTGCATGCGGTTCGACGGCTGGCGGCTCGCCAAGCCGGGATTTAGAAAGCTAACGGCGCGGCTTGGCGGCTGTTTTAGAATGTGCCTGAGCCGGTTCGCCAACAATTGAAGAAAAGTTTTCATTTGTTCATAAAAGTTCGAAGTTTTGCCTTCATAACAAATCTGCTTTTGAACTGCTTATTACTATAGAGACTCCTTAGTTAGTACATATAGATGGCAAACTTGATGTTCTTTTTAATATATATGGATCCCCAAAAGATGGGAAATCTGGAACTGTCGGGGAAATTGGATACACATGGAATAGTCAGAGAAGATTATTAAGTCAGGGGAATTCAATACAAAAATATTACTATTTACTTTCATATAATTAAGTATTAGTTAACATACACAAGTCAACCAATGCATCTCTTTACAGAATATAATATATGTATCAACGCGTAATAAAAAATAATAAGCATGTGCTATATATCTAATACAACCAATAGATTTTACAAAACTAATACAATTTATAATAAATAGCATTTGTAATGGAACAAAAACACAATTAAGAAATAGTAAATTAAGAAAATTAACAATGCAATTTT
>JAUJYV010002812.1:0-11535 GCA_033995625.1 Ophyiulus pilosus | reverse complement strand
TTTGGTAAAGACAGAAACCTCTGATGTAAAAGCAAGACTTCTTGATAGACCAGTATTGACCAAACATTATTGTCAATCCTTTGACAAACTGCAGGAATATATACATGTATAACAAAATTATTTGTGGGTTAGGTTTTGGAAATAATTCTCCTTTAGCACACTTTTATGTGCTTATTGGATACCTCGAGCAGAAGATATAGTAAGTTCCAGAAATTTGTGAAATTTTCCACCAAATGAAAGCAGTATAGGGCTTAGTCCAGAGCAGAACAGATATAAACTTTAAAAAAAAATTGTTTTGGTAAAGACAGAAACCTCTGATGTAAAAGCAAGACTTCTTGATAGACCAGTATTGACCAAACATTATTGTCAATTCTTTGAAAAACTGTAGAAACATACATGCATAAAAAATTATTTGTTGGTTCGATTTGGAAAATCATTCTCCTTTAGCTCTTTTATGTATACACACGGTGTGTTTATTGGATAATACGAACTGAGTTCCAGAAATTGGCGAAATTTTCCTCCAAATGAAAGCAGCATGGGGTTTAGTCCAGAGCAGAACATTAGAGATAAATAAAAAAAAATATGTTTTGGCAAAGACAGCAACTTCTGATTCCGCATCGAGAAAAGAAGGTCAGCAATTACGAGCGATTTGCTACAATAACTAATACATGAAAGCAGGGGTCCGAACCATTCAACTGAGAGTAAATGGACCAACGGGAATATCCGGCTCTCCCTCCCCGACCTACCAGCTGATTGGTCAGTTGGGAATAACATTAGTATGGCAAGCCATGCACGATGTAATCGAGTCAGAAGTATCAAATGCGCTGACATAGTCGATGGCTAAATCAAACAGCGATTCGAGAGAAATTTGAGCGGAAGCCATCGGAAAAGGAAGCCATTCGCATATGAGATCCGAGCAAACATTTTATAGCCACAGATGAATCTGCCGGTCATTGCGGATCTGATTTTTATTGAACTTAATGCCACAGCATCTTATTCAGGAAAAAAAAAAACTGAATTTGTTTACTTATGTTTGCTAGTCAAACTCTAAAAAAAGTTTAAGAATGTTATCTAAAAATGTAAAAAAAAACCGCTCAATATTTATAGAAAGTCCGGCGTGTGAAAATTATATTTGTTTGTTTGGTGATTTCTAACTTTGGCCTATTTCTGCAACACAAGAGCTAAACACCGACGCCAGTGGATGAGCCTTCATCACCTACTGTACTTGGGAATTTTGCCTACGATGGTGGGGGTGGGTGAGAGGGGACTTCCACCACCTCTCGAGGGGTCTTTAACGTGCCACATGTTAGGGAATTCCCACTTACCTCGACCAGGGAGTGAACCCCCGCACCTTAGGATCGAGAGGCAAGGATGTAACCCACTGTAACACACATTGGCAAGAGAATTATATATGCCCATACACTGCATATGGGGTATAAAATATTGGACATATATGGCCACATGCGACATTTTTGTCTATGATTTATCACTCGAGCATTGTATAAGTTGGTGCGTAATTTATCTACCAATGTGCGCATGCGTGGTGTTCATGCATGCATATATATAGGTAGCTTAAAGGCTGGCAGTCAGTCTACCATGAAACGTTGGCCAGTGCAAATATGGATTGCGGCAGGGGAAGTAATGTCAGATGAAGTAAACTTTTTCCACAGTGGATATAAATATCTGAAGTTTTGCATATTGAGGAATCCGCTGAGAAAAAACTGCTCATCTGACATCAGCAGGTGCTGCAATAATATTGGTTCTTTGGTCCATCCTTGAAAGAATACTATTGGTCCATCAAATAGGGCTCTTGAAATTTCAAGCTTGTTGATTAGAATAAATACTTTTTGTGAGGATTGCAAAATATGAAATGCAGTAAAATGTCCAATCCAAACATTAATACCACTTTAGGTAGGTTACTGCATAACTTGTGTATCCTCCTGTAAATAATAGCAATCGATGGCCATCAGCGTTTTAGCATTCATGGTCAATGCCCTTGCATATATCGCGGGTAACCGATAATTAGTATGTACATTGTGATACGATGTGTGATGGAAAAAGTATGATAAGGTTTAAAGGATAGTGCTAGATTTCCAAGTTATGCATTACATAGGTACGGAAGATCAAAAGTACGGTAACAAAAGTATATAGAAAACAGAAAAGTCGAGTTACGCCATATACAATATCTGCTCTGGAGATCAAGAAGAAGAAGACGACGTCTTGCCATTGTTGCTAATTAAAATTACTCCCCAGAGTGGAAATATCTGTCGCAAAGAACTACAATAAAGTGTAGTTGGTTCTATTTTGTTTTTGTTGCAAGAGCAGCAGTGTAATGACCCTCCCAAATGGACGCGTCTTTTTTTCCACATCAACGAAGACTTCCACTGTTTTGCTGTCAATAATGCCGGAGATATTTTTCCCTGCAGAATTGTCACATTGCGTGCTGCGAATTTCAAAGGAAACGCCAACATCGTCTACACTTGTCACGCTTAACGAGGCCAGCATTTCTGATTTCAACACTTATCTGTTTTTGACACTTGATGCGCTCACAATCAAATTTCAGCTTGTTTTCGTTTTTCCTCGCCTCGATCTATAGAAGAGCAACTCTATTTGGACGATGTTGCTAAAGCATTGTCCGGCTACCAAAGAAAGCCAAAAACACATTTCAAAGGCAGCAGCAGCAGCAGCCAATACACCAGCAGGCGTCTGATTGCAAACTCAACTTCCGCTTGAAAAAACACGCGTCAACATTTGGCTATGCATGCTCTGTCAACGAATTACAGCGATCACCACCATGAAACCATTTTCCATCACCAACGTCGAACATAACCGACACCATCAACAATACTTGATCGTGTTGTAGGAGAAAGCAATAGCATTACAACAACACTTGTTCGACCTGCCAACCAACCTCTGAGCACCAAGAGCATGTTACTTAACCTCAGCAGCATTCGATCAGAATCTCAAAATTAACACGTATAGTGTGATGTGTAGTGTTGGAAATCAAAGTTGAACAAATTAGCGAGCATACTTCTGGAAAAACAGAAGATTCAGAAACTGGAGATGTCTCCTTCATTTCCCATCCGAGGACTTGCTTGCACAGTTTAGTGTTTCGAGTGGAAATGCTGCTAAACTAAATATTTGGCTGCTGAATTGGATTAGGACTATAATACATTTGCACAGTCTTAGATAAAAGTCGTGTCTCAATGGATGTATTTGAAGTTTTATGAAGTTTAGAGGATGGTGGCGAAGTACTGCAATATTAACCCCAGGATTGATTATGCTATATAAGTTTAGAATCGTTAACAGTAAATTAAACGAAACATTAGGGTCCATTACAAATGGACGTCCCCGAAATTCCTTCAAAAACTAATCACCCCTTGCCTCCTGTCAGCATGGTGTCCATTTTGACCCAGACTCCCCCTCATAGATGTAGTTAATCATTTTTTTTTTTTTAAAGTAGGGTGTCCTATAAATGGCCAATCACCTGTTTCGCTGCCAATTTCACGATATTTTTGCAGATTTTTATGATTAACTGAAAGTTCTTGACCTCGAAGAGAAATTCCAGCATAAAATTGGCGTTTAACATAAATTCAGGCATAATACCAGACTTTCCTGAGGTTTTAATAATTCAAGTACATTTTGGATTGAGGACACATTTCTTCTGGCGCTGATTTCCACTTTCACTAATCTTTAAAACTCAATTAAACAGAATTAAACAGTGGACGTCCAAAATGACTCCCCCCCCTCCTTCCCTTTGTCCATATGGTAGCCACATGCCAGAAGACCCTCCCCCTACCCCCGCTCTTGAGGACGTCCTTTTTGAATGGCCCCTTATTATATTTACTTTCAGTTCTTAAAACTTGAATTGTGAAATCGTGAATGGAAATTTATAGTTTAAGTTGTTGAAATGAAGGGTTGCTGTGCTGTGGTTTTGCGATTTATTCACACTTGAGCTAGCACATAGTTCTGGATTTTAGTTCATAAAAGTTTACGAAAATTGCATGTTGATGTAAATGGAATGAGGTTTAATGTGCTAACAGTTTGTTCTCTTGAAATTCTTAATCCATTAAAATCTAATTTATGACAAAATTCATTAAACACTAAATAAAGCTGCCTTTTGTTGAATTTAGTCCCTAGGACATCTGCGCCCTTGGCGAGGCGAACGACTACATATACTACATAGAAGGGTGATCCCTGGTGGTATAGTGCCCTAAAATGCGAATATATGTACACACGTTTCTTTGTTTCTCAATATCTAGATTTCTGCACATAATTCGCTAGCTTTATTATACAGCTTTGGTGTATGTATGCTTGGAATTTGATACAGGAAGAAGTTTCAAAGTATTAGGTATTGTCTTTCACCCAGTTTGCTAGCTACCTTGCGTAGCAATGGTATATGCATGGTTTGCCACCATTAAGGGTATTGTAAAAATGTGGCTACTTTGGTCCAGTTTTTTGTTTTTTTGGAATTCTGAAAACGTGTTTAATAATTACGATCCAAAACTGACCTAGTCAAATAGAATAAACCTTACTCTTTCAGAATATGACGTAATTTTTACTGTAGGATTAACAGGTGCAGGGATATTCCCATCCATTTCTTTCCCAAAAATATCCCATCGTGTGGGTAATTTTGGGCCATTGCAATTTCCAAGTCATATCCCCAGTGGAAAAATAGTATAGGGCCATTTACATAGTTACATAGCAAGTTCCATATATGCCCATACATGATGTTTTCCATATACGTCTGCAGCCGTTTATGGCCATATATGACATTTAATGCCTTTGCATGGAGCTCCAATTGATTTAAACCTTTTCCTACGAGAAATAAAGCAAAACCAAGTGGGTCCCTACTTTGCGAGTTAATTAAAAATAAAATTCTCAATAAAATGATCAACATTGCAGAAACTTAAATTTTGGTAAATTCCAAATTACCCCACCCATGTCAGTTTTTTTTCTAACTTAACCTATAATTTTCAATATAAATATTTCATATTCATATGGATAGTAGTGAAGTCATGTAGGAACCACTATATTGACCCGTTTCAATAACAGCTGAATTTGATTTTCTCCCCAAATTATATTTTGACAACAATAGCGAAAACAAAACAGGTGTCCCAATAAAAATTACTAAAATTTAGGATATGCTAAACTTAGAATTTTGAAAAGTCACCAGAATATGACGGAAGAGTTTCTGTCCAACTGGCTGAAAAAGCCACATTGAAACCCACTTAAGACATATTTTATCTAGGCAAAACGATGACTGGTCCAAAGTTACCACCTCTGTCCCAATTTTGCGTTAATGCTAAGTTTGAATGTGATGCATAGTGTGATGCACCCTGTTCGCTAGCTTCCTTGCGCAGCATAGATGTTCATTTGGTTTGCCCCCATTAAGTTAGTGCTAGACTTTTTGATGCAAGAATAATTTAGATATAGTGTTTCACTTTGATTGATTGCTTCCTTGAGTAGCGTAAATTTATGTATTTGTCGCCTTAATGTTTTACCGCAATCTTATTAACAATTCCAAAGAGGTGTTTCAAATATGCTGAACAAAGCTGTTCATAAAATCCGTGGATATTGAAAGTTTCTTATGCACGAGACATTGAACCATCAAGAAAATAATAATAATAAAAAATCCAAAGTTTTATACTGGTCTGTGCTATGCTTAATGTATTTTCAAGACTGTGTTCATCATGCATATCACATCGTGCAGTTTCAAAATACGAGGTTGTTTCTTTTCCCGTTTTATTCTCAACTGAGATTTTCTCAGGAAATTTACTTTCATTATTCAACTCGCCTTAAGGCCGTGCATATTATTTCCCCACATTTCGTAGTTTTTAACATAAAAAGGGTTTTGCAGAGATTCATAAAACGTTTTCCAGACGATGCTTATGGCAGTATAAATTTTCTTTTAGCTCAAAGAAAACACCCTCAATGTTATCCTGCCATCGTGCCTTTCATTCATTTTACGTGTATTTTAAACAGCTTGAAGACGTAAAATAATTTACTTTCGCTGTGATCCACATTAAAAAAAGATGGCTAACGAGTTTCTCCCGAGCACTTAAACGGAATTAATTCAATAATTGACATTTTGATAGCGCAAACATTATAGACACAAACTTGTAGGAGATGCACTTAAAGAGTGCTGCTGTAATTAAAGGACTAAACTCCGGAAACTGCTTAAGAGAAAGTTGTAAAAACCGAACGCGTGTTGATGCCCTTGAAGCCAATTTAATTAATTAATGGATAGTTAAACTGTTGTGAGGGAATTTGGACGCAAATGTTTTGTAAAAGTTTCTTGCAGGACTGGCAACAGAAATACGAAATAAATAAAACTTAAAATTATTTAGATTTTATTTGAAAAAAAATGGACATTACCAGTAACGATAAGTCGTCCAGCCGTTGAGCTTATTTTCGTTTCTCCGGTAAGGCGATGATACGTCCGGCAACTAAAGGATGACTGACCGTCGTCATTGTGGACACTACGGACATGAAGTTCTCCTGAAGGCAACACGATGTATTTTTCGTCTAGAATAAGAAAAAAATATTGGCACTTAAAATATTTACCTTAATGATTAAAATAAAAAAAAACCGTATGCGTATGTTTGGCTATAAATGCAAAAGAATTCCAATATATTGCCATTGTTTCCAATGTACATGTGTACATACATACATGTACTACGTGTATGCTCACCAGTGGGAGACGACGGGCGACATAGGGGGCATTTCCCGCCTGCGCCCTCAGCCCTATAGTCGCCCTCATGTTCCCATTCTTAAGGGAGCCTTAAAAATCTAAACTTTCTTTGCAAAAGTGTAGCAAAATTAAACTTATCACACGCTTTTTATCACAGTTACTAATCCTTTAATCAAGGATACTGACCTCTGTGGTCAGTATCCTTGACACAATAAATAAACATCGTGTCTGTCAAATACCCATGTGAGACTCGAAGCCACCTCGCATTCTTCAACTGTGACCTTAGGGCTGTTGGGGGTCTTTAGTCTTCCAAGAAACAAAGATCAGTATGGGTAATCTTATGTTTCATTATACTGGTCACAATTACAATAATACATACTTAATGTAAAATGTATAGGATTAGAATTAGATAACTGAGTTAATGTTAAAAGCGATGAAGCTGGGTTCTGAGGAGAACTAGACAGGCTCGTGGAACGTCTTTCCTGTAGAAGGGCCAGCACAACAGGAAAGAAAAGGTCAGCAGCATGGGCAGAGGTCACCTTGGCCATTGGGTGTGTTCTATGGAAATAACCAAATAAGGTGGACCCCTACGTCAGCCAGGCGACCGTGTGCAGGGGTTGTAAACCCCGTAGGTGACTGGTGACGCCATGTTGCCCTCGTAACATTACGAGGTAAAGCCACTGCTAAGGGGCCACAACGTGGTAGCAACGGACGTCCCAAATAAGCTTAGTATGAATGCAGTTATGTAATTCATGTGAAAATGCCTTGTTATAATTCTATACTTTCACACATGTACGCTCTAGAATATACTGTATCATACATATGCTGTTGTACCAAATTAAATCTGTATATTTATGCATGGTACAACTTTGAAAAATGCATACACACTCAGGATGTTAATCATCAATTAATTGACATGTAAAACTAATAGTCTATAATATAAATTCAACACACTATAAAGCAATTAATATACTGCATGATTAAAGGTTTAATTAATAAGGCAATTTGATGTTAACTAGCTTAAATGTAAAATGAATATTGTTAGGCACGCAATTTGAATTTTTAGGCAAATTATAATAGCATATTTAACGTTGATTAAATTGACTCCCTCCCTGTGTTTGCATTTATCACAAGCTGGCGCCACTCATCCACTCTCACTAGACTCAACTCCAGTGTATGAATGAATGTCATTGATTTTTTCTTTGAAACTAATTCACGGTTGCATTACTGAGTTCTGAATTTTTTTTTATAATTCAATAGGGTAGTAATGACAATAATAGTTAACGTAAATAATTAGAACCTGCATGTAACTACTACTATAATTGCAATCAAAATCTTAATACTTGTTAAATGAACCTTGTTTAATGTCTCAGCTGCCACTAATTTGCTGTTCTTCTATTAAAATGTTAATTAGATACGGGTATGACTATGATCACTAATATTGCACGACAACGATAGCAAGTTAGAAATTCTGTGTGATACATTGACGTCGTGTAGAAATTTATATTTCATCGAATCTCAAATAGCATATAAGCATTAACAAATACTACTGTTATATTGTATTATTTGATGTAATATTGCAAGATAGATAAGTGTGTAATTAGTCGATAATTATTTATACATGTATATGACCTTACAAAAAGTGGTGATTCCATAATATGTTCATGCAAATACACCAAAAAATCGGAAATTATCATAACAAACATCAATAACAAATTATAAACATATGCTTTTACTCGGGTGTAAAAATCATAAGGACTATATGTGATCATAGCATACATGTATAACCATAAACTGGACATACATATGTGGATGTAAATGTATATAAGTAGTTGTATTGCTATAAATGACAAGGTAAATTACATGCCAGTGCATGACCTGTATGTCTGAACTGTATACTTTTTTATGGGCATGTAAGGGCAACTTTGAGCCCATACGTGACCTACGTGACAGCAGCTTGTTTGTTTAGCAGTATTTTATTTTTCATATTTCAGTAGTTTTTTTTATTGAAAAAAGCCAAAAAAATCCCCAAAAAACAACAACTACTGAATCGTCGCTGGCATAGAAACAAGCACACAAAATGTTTTGGATAAGAGGGATTCGTCGTTCCCGTTTCATTATTATTTCATGTCCAGTTTTTATATTTTTATTTCAAACGACTAACAAAAATGGATTAATGCCTTGTCCAACGGGCAAGGTTTGTGCAAATGCATTAGTTGGGTACTTTTGTTGATCTCTTTTTTTGGGAATTGTTAAATAAGATACATAAACAATTACAGAATCTCGTATTTGTTATTAGAAACCTTTTTCTCACATGAGGCTCGAAGTTAACTACAGTATAACAGTTAATACACTATTTCTAGATTATGTAATCCACTGTATTAAAACTACAAGTCTATAGATAATCCCATGTATGACTTTTCAAAGGGTTAAAATTTTACACATATGGTTATATATGACCACATATAGTATAGGCATAGCTCTTCCTTCCTGGGATGATAATGAAACAGGCATATAGTACTTCACAAGCCACGTGTTCCATCCCGGTTCAGTGTTACACCCCGTTCACATGAGGCCGTATCAGCTGTTTTGCCGCACGAGATTTTTTTATCAACGGCGCATGCTTTTCTATCTGCACGTTCACACGATCCCGTAGATCCATGTATCAGGTTTAATGGGTACATTGCATATTAGTTTGTAAGGATCATTAACACAAATCCGTGATGTTCAGAGAAAATATGTTCCCTGCTGACTCTTCAAAGTCAGTGAAGAAAATATCGTTCCCGTGATGTTTTCGATTTTATTTACGTTTCAAAGATAATAAAAACTAATGTAACATTACAGTATGCGTAATTCAGTATTCCAAAGCTAGTAAAACAAATATTTGTTTGAAATATGAAATTACATTAATTCATCGTTTATTCGCCAAACTCCCTATTTACACTCAATACTCGGTCAAAAAACTGAAGAGTAGTCGAGTACGAGTAATTTGAGACATTGGATTCCTTACAACATACATGTAGTATTTCGCATGAGAGAAAAATATATCTGTTGCTTAATTCAGTAAAAACGTTCAAGAAGCACTCCCAGAAAAACCATGATTTCGGCTATGTAAAATTAACTTGACCAGAGTTTTCAAAAGGGTGAAATGTTGGTCGCCGGTCGATTCACTGGTAATTGGGGTCAAGAACGGTTGGCTTAGTTGCTCAGTTTTGTCGTGGATTAATGGCTTAAGAGAGAACTGCAACCGCGTGTCAAGCAAAAGCTCCCAGCTCAATTATTAATGCCGTTTTCATTCTCACAATTACTCCAAGAGATCAATTTTTCAAACGTCTTTCGCATGTGGTTTGCGCTTCACTAACCAACACGATTATGCATTAGTTACTGTTTTGTGCCAAACGAACAGTTACAAATCAAGCTCAAAGGACGTCAGTGCTTCAGGCACAAAGTTTGAATTAATGATTTGAGAAAATCATTAACACAGATTGTAGAAAAAAACAGTTGTAGTTGACAGTTCTGCGTTTTTTTTAATCTTCCAATGATGACACATTGTTTTGCCTTCCTCCTTCCCATTATCACCTTCTTCAGACAGTAGTATATTTTCAAAATAGGTTTTGGAAATTATGGGCTGAGGTGATGAAATCATGATTGCTTTGCAACACTCAATGAAGGATGGAGAAGGTGTTTTTTTTTATTGCTTTTCATTTCTAAAATTATCATGCAAACAATGACAAGTTCTCATTAGCAACACAGATTACTATTAGGGTGGCCCTTACGTCTACATATTCTCTAGAACCAGAAGGGTTTTTCTTACAAGTTAATCACAAAGAAAAGAAAATGGTATTATCATGCACTGAATTTCCAATAATCTTTATACCCGGGATGAAAAAACATGTATGGGCCTTGTATGGAATTTTCAATATACGACTAGACTAGAATCTGAACATAGAGGCTACATATACTGCATACTTGTCTATATATGGCACGTACATGTCCAAGCCTAAAGCTTTTTAACCTTTGTAAACCAATATCAAATATCGATTTGTCAGAATGGCAAAAATTAATCCAGTTGAAACTTTCCAAACAAATTTCATTAAAATTTGCAAAACTTCGTCATAAATTAAATTGGTGGTTTTTCACAATCAGTACTTGTATGTCAAGTATAGTATTATTCAAGCCTACATAATGATTACATTTTATCTGCTTGACTGGTTTATCCATTATTGATGATCATTTTTAACTGACCATCTTAAAGTAATTTACTAAACGCTTCTTAATGGCTGTGGGTTGGAAGGGGTTGCTACATTTTGATTGATGTAGTTTCATTTTCCACGTACTCAATTAGCGCATAGAATTTGGAAAACGACATGGTTAGGCCCTCTCTTTGTATCAAAGGCACTCAACTAACGCCTTGGTCGAAGAAATGGGCTTGACAGTCATTTCGCCATATATACTTCCCAGTATTCTGCCATTATCTCGTAATCTTGTCAGCAGGCAGTTACACTTTGAAATAATTCCATCCATCAAAAGTTTCTGGCATGTAAAAAAAAAACGATACAGGCTGGTCAAAGTGAGTACCAGTTTCTTGATGCATGAAAGGCAAAAGCCATCGGTTTTGAATCAAGATAGTGTCTAAAACTGTAAATAATTGTTTGGTGGTTTACAAAATAGTTATCAAAGCAATAGTTTTAGCAATTCTAAAACTTAGTTTCTGAGGAAAAAACGGTAACAATCTCCACATTGTGGAATTTTTTCACAATGTATTTGTTGTTATTTGATACACAACGTTAGATATGTTGCTACCAAAAGCAAATAGCACGGACGAATGCACTGGTCAGTGA
>JAUJYV010002811.1:0-11538 GCA_033995625.1 Ophyiulus pilosus | reverse complement strand
TTTTTAAAAAATTTATATTGCTCGTTATGCGAATCACTCGTTATGCGAGGTGCTCGTTAAGCGAGGTTCCACTGTAATTTTAAATTGTTAAATTCAACTTGGTCCTTTATAAAATTAATCGTTGACCTCAAAAATATCCTTGCCAGAATTTTGTGTGTACTTTGTTTTGTAGAACTACCCACTTTATAAACTGAGCCTCATTATTTTCTATATAGGTGGGTCTTTTTAAACTTGTTGTTGAATTGATGCCACTTATCAATTATTTTTTTACCTCGAAAACAAGATTGTCTTGTGAAGTGATCCTGTTTCGTAATTTAGTTGCAAGCTTAAATTTAAAATATTGTGATATTTTGTAACAATCAAGCTTGTTAACGTTGTGTTCCCTTTGCACAGGATTTGAAAAGGGAAAAGAATGCCCTGGATAAGGAGATTACCGCCTCAAAAAATCAAATTCAAGATCTTGTCGAGAAAGTGAAGATAGCTGAAGACCAGACAAACGTATGCTTGCTAATGTTAAAGCTATCGTTTTATTTGAGGTGGAAGCGAGCTTTTGGTTTTGATGCCATGTTGTTATGTGATAGGCGTTCCGAGAGGAAAACGAGTCGTTGGCCATACAACTTAGCAAGGTTACACAAAGGGAAGAAGCCGAGGGTCAGGAAGGAACCGGGGACACTTTGCCGAGGGATAAAACTAATGGCCACGTTCAACCGGAGGTCGGTTCATCCCGAAATCCTGTGATACAGAAAAGTTAGCCAAACTTAAGCAGAAATTAAACCCTTTGTTAATGTTCTTGACAGGAAAGTGGAGATCACAAGAAAATAGCGTTGACGGAACACGAACACATGTAAGCACTCTTTAAAACAATTCTTGCTGAGCAACGATGTTGTGTTCGTTCGTTCCCCCTAAATTCCTATTTCGTTCATTACAGCTTACACGAGAAAGAAGACCTCGTTCGCAGGCTCACTTCCGAGCTTAAAGATAAAACAAACGAAGTTCTGAACCTTCACAAGCAAATAGTCGATCACAACGAAACAATTTCCAGGATAACAGCTGATGTCGAAACGCAGAAGGAAAAGAATAACGTGAGTGTTACAAAATTGCATTTATTACTGCAGATTATTTGCAAGAAATCTTTAGAAGCTTGTGGGATGACACTTAATGCACATTGGAAATTTTGACTTGATAGCAAACATGAACAAATCTATCTTGGTGTAGAATTTGTACAAAATTTGCCATTTCCCCAATAATTTAAAATTTAAAACGTTAATTGCTGTCCTTCGAGAGCTTTCAGGGGTGCTGGGATCACATTGTAGGACATGACGTCTCATTCTTACAGATGCATGGTTGCTTTATGCTGACAAACGTTTTGTTGTGCAATGTTATGGCTAATGCTCAAATTCGGTTTTCGCGAATGTTTTTCCCCTCATTTTATTTTCTGCAACGAGCCTGATTGCATGCATTCCCATCTAACCCCAGGCGCTACGAGAGAAGAACTGGAAAGTAATGGAAGCTCTTAATAAGGCGGAAAAATCAATTAACGACAAAGTTAAGCAAGCTGAGAACTTGGCAAACGTAAGTACGGGCGAGAATGGTTGTGCACTATGTGTGGTAATTTGGTGGCACCCCGAATGCGTTTTGCATGCCTTCGTACACGATGATCGTTTCTACTAAAAGGTGCGGCGAAGATGTAGTTTGGTTCCAGGAAGCTAAATTCCAAACTTCATCTTGCGATTGTTTGGAGATGTGGAATGGCACAATTAATTTAAGCTGTTATTTGCAACACTGAACGCACACGGTATTTGAGGGCAATGCAAACATTTTATCAGTGTTCTCGTGTTCTATAAGCAATGTCATGTCCACTGAGTTGTCTGTCAAGGAACAGTGATTGTTGTGCTATTATACAAAATATTACGTGATTTCACAAATTGATCCAAGATTCCAAATGGTCTGAAAAGGAAGCAAATTCGCTACGTTCACACGATTACGTTGAATAAGGTGCTAACCAGGTGCAGTGTTCACACACTACTCAGTTTCGAATTTTTTGTGTTCTAGCTTTTGATATTAATTTCGAATTTTGTTACACGTCTAATTTTATTTCCTTATACATGTACGGTTTTTAGCGACAAGACCGAATGTTAAAACACACATTCCAGATTCAATCTGAGTCGTATTGTGTGAACGTACAGATAGAAAAAGCATGTGCCACTAAAGAATACGATGAAAAACTTTGTGTCGCAAATCAGCTGATACGATCTCGTGAGAACGAGGCGTTAGTTTCTGAAGAGTTCGATTTTGGATTCTTTCAAAGTTTGGCGGTTCCCCTTTTTCAAAGAGGGGAACCTCTATATTTGCAAAGTCCAATATTCCGATTATATTAGTCAAATATTTTTGGTAAAAATGTGCTCCTATATTTGTCCAAATATCCCGATATTCATCCAAACATCCAATATTCGACATGGAAATGCACCTACCACATTCTTATCTGTGGGAAGTGAAAACTGAGTATTGCCGTAGTTGATAAGAAAATATAAATTAACTCCAAGAATTTCATAAAATTCTTTTAAAAAAAATAGACTGAAACTGGTAACGTAGGGCAAGCTTTTTGCTAAATCGGGTGCTAGTGAATTGTCAGGAAATGATTAAAATAAATGCATTGATCACCAGAATTGAAGTTACCTGATATTCCAATTGGTGACAACTCTGCTTCTAAGCAATAATCTTTTCCTTCTCTTTAACTTCTGTCGTCATCGCTTCTCGGTAAAGGTAAAGCTCGTGGTTATATTTTAGTAATTAATATTTGAAACTGGGAACGGATTATTCCAATTTTGGTAAATTCCGATGTTAGAAAATTTAATTTTAATTCTTCCGATGTTAGAAAATTTAATTTTAATTCTTCCGATGTTAGAAAATTTAATTTTAATTCTTCCGATGTTAGAAAATTTAATTTTAATTCTTCCGATTACATGTTCGTCTGTCCCTCAGGAACGTGTCAATGACGAATATAGACATTCAACTGTTCGTGTATTGTGAAATTATAGAAAAATCACAATTCCTTGGGAGATGATTCATTCTACACGGTAATACTGTATACAAAATCTAAAGCTAGGAATGATTTCTGAAAAGCATGAACATATCTGCAAAATTGTTGCATTGTCGACATTGGTTATTTTATCGCCAGAACTTGAAAGTGTGCGTTTTACTTTACTAAAAATAAATTGAAAGAAAGATGCCAAAAATGTGGATTTGAAGCACGGAATATTTTGTTCAATAGCTTTATCGTGCTTTTCTCTTATTGTAACTTTATTTTGATTGTAGGAAAAGTTCCTGGATAGGCTAAAAGCAGAACAGAATCTGTATCAAGAGGTTCTGGAGCGAATATTCCCAGCAATTAGGATAGATAAATCGACGGTGAGCTTTTCGTTTCTTGAAAACAATTGACAATACTTTTGGATTTCGTGCCACCGTTTGACCATTTTCGATATTTTTTTTTTACCAAAGGGCTATTCGGAATGGATGTCACAGTTTGAGAAGCTTGCTCATAGTAGTTTGAACGAAGCCTTGACATCGAAGCAAAACAGTGTCGAGGAGAACGACCTCAGGAGCAAACTGGAGGCTGCCGAGGAAACCTCCACGAAGTTGTTGGCCCAAGTTCACCACTATAAAACCTCTCTTGTGGAAACGGTATGCCTCACTGCATTGGGACCTTTCTCAAATATTATAGCTTGTTTCTAGCAATGTAAGAAATGTCTTTGCACCCTCGAACAACTTTCTCTCTTGCAATCGAAACAGGAGGGAATTCTTAAGAAGATTCAGGGTAGCGTGGAAGAGGAAGAGCTTCAGTGGAAAGAAAAATTAGAAGCAAAGGATCAGGAGCTTCAAAAGGTATATTGCTTGACTGGTTGCTTTTTGTTTTTTACGTGTCTGGTATCAAATTAAGACTTCTATTGTCTTTATTAGGTTTTACAGGAAAAGAAATCGTACGAGGCCAGTCTGGAACAAGTGCAAGCGGCAGAAGAGGTTGGTAGAAGTTAAGAAAAAGTTTGGATGTTGTTTTTTAAAGGCATTATCCGATTAACTTTTCTCAATTTTATCTTCCCTGCAGGCGGCAGCAGAGGTTAGTTGAAGATCTTGGGAGTTCTTCAAGCTCTAGTTTTAAAGTTATGAAAAATTGACTTCATCGTCCATGATGCTAGAGAAATTGGCAGTTGAGGTTTTCCTGGGCCAATGAAAAGCGATCACTCTATAAATTTCTGCAATTTTTGCATAATATAGAATTAAGAGTTTAGTAGAATATGCAGTGGGTGGGAAAGTAGTAATCAAGCATAATTCATTTTTGTGTGATTAGCATGCTAGTTAAATAAAAGGCTGTATTCCAAGTGTGTCTGCCATCTATGGAATTTAAATGTTCGCCGCTGATCGCATTGTGACGAGTTCTTTTTGTGCGTCGCTTAGATGCAAGGGAAGCTGAGGGAGCTACAAGAAAAATTACAAACTGAGGAAACGGAAAAAAGGTCTTTGGATGGTCGAAGGCTAGAGGTGAGCTTGTTTTGCGGGTTTGGCATTTTGATGGCATGTTGGGGACCATTCGAACAGACCAATATTTTAGCCCCTCTTTGCACATGTCAGGTGGAAAAGGAAGCGTCAAATCTAAGGGACCAGTTGAAGCAATCTGAGGAACAACTGAACCAGTGCCAACTGGCAAAAGAAGAAATTAGCAAACACTCCAAGGTAAGACATGAATGACTTTTTACCCGATCGGTCATCAAATTTCTAACCCTGGCGGAACCCTGTGCTTCAAATGTTATTTCTTTGCAACACTAGCACAAAAAATATTCCGACAGCAGTTTTTTTAAATTGTAGGGTAAACGTTTTAAATTTATGTTTGCAATTGGATTTTTCAATCAACTTTTGGGTTCTGCGATGCTAATTTTTTAAAATACATATACCGAGTATCGAATCGATTGTGGTATGGATGGATCCTTAAATATTTAGAAATGGATATTTGTACTATTTTTAATAACAAAGAAGTTAGGTTTTTTTATTACACTTGTATTACGTTTTTAGAAATATGAATGACAGTGATTGAATTGTTGTTTGCAATTGATGAAATTATGCATCAGTTTCAGATGATATACATAAAATGTATCTCAGTACCCTACAGTCAGCAAATAAATGCCATGTGGTAGGGGGGGTCGTACCCATTTTCAGGAGAATTCTCGTACATCAGTAGCGACTTAGACATCATTGTGAAACTGAACTTTAATCGAATTTACACTAGTTTGAATGCCACTTCTCTAAACCGAAGTGTTTGCCACTGTTAACCGTGTTATGTTTGCATCCTCAGGAAAATCAAGAGTTAAGGAAGGAATTGGAAAAGGAAAGGCAGACTCTTAAAGAGTTTAGTGCACAGAACGTCAAACTTAATAGCTTAGTCAAGATCGGTCAGGATGCACTTCGTGCGGAACAAGAACTGGTCAAGTCGTTAGAATCGAAATTGGATGCGTGCAAAGCTGGACTAGTAAGTTGTTTTTATTTTTGAAATTTTGAATTATGTGGCTGTTTTAATATTTACCATACTAATTTTTGTTTCTCATTTAAGGATTCGTCAACGAATGGTCCACCGGTTTACGTTCAGATACCGAGCGACGAGGTAAATAACACATAAAGATTTTAATTTTGAAAAAACACCTCTAATAATTTGTATATTTCTTAAATCGGTTTCGTGATTTTAATTAACTTGTTATGCAGTGATATGCAATTTTTTTTGGAAAAAAAAACGGCCATCTGGAGTAATACCTGCCTTCAAAAGCTTTTTTTTAGAAGTGACTTGCAAGTTTAATAATTAAACTTCCATTTGTCAAATTTCTGTAAAAACGATTTAAGCAGTTTAATTTCAATCTAACTTTTTAAAAAGTCAAATATTTATTGGTGATTACTCCTGGCTGACTTTTTTTTTTCATTGAAATATGGCGACAAGTAATTTAATTTAATATTTGCAATGCTGAAAATTTGTGACAATTATTATTTTGGGATATGGGTGTAACTGCAAGTATGTGACAAATTTCGTTTTTCCTTAATATAATAATTCGCCCTGTGATTGTTTGTCAAGTATAATTTTCCGTTTTTGGAGCTAGAGCTGGTCTGAAACTCACGTTATTCCGAAATTTCGATTCAAACATTTTTGCAAGCCAGTTTCTTGCCGAGTTTATATTTTTAAGAAAAGGGCTTAACTTAGTTTAAAAAATGCATTACTTTGAAGGGAAAACATTCTGAATGATTTCGATGCACAAAGCTATCGACAAAACATTGCAGGTGTTTTATTATCCCTTTAATTTGTCGGTTTGCGTTATTTGGAAGTTCAAGCAAGGAAGTTAGCTTATTTCAGTTGGACTACTGCTGTTGCACGTTTTTAGCCGAGAATTTGCGGGACGGGAAAGCATTTTAAAGCTGTGAAACATTGCAACGTTCCTCTCGTTTTTCATGCATAATTTTTGCCAAGTACTAAATAATGTGTGCCAGAAGTCGATGCCCCGCTCGAAAATAACTTCGTTTGTCTCCTCCCTTTTTATCTAAATCAAGTTTTCCTCTTACTAACCCTACCCCGTTTGCTGTATACAGTCCAGGTTTAGCGGGCCGGAAGCCCGTCCAAACCCTAACCTTTCTGCCGTGGACTCTAGCGCTATTTCCGGCAGCCCTGCGCACTCGACCAGCAACCTTGTCACTTCCAAAAAAGCTAAGAACAAGAAGCGGGTAAGGCGACGGGCGTTATCTGTCCCATTACCGTCTGAAATTGCTAGCCTTGACCGCGGTGCCGTGCCTCCCGAAAACTGGGACCCTTCGATCCAGCACAGTTTCAGCACTGCATGCTTGCACGGTCGCCACCCAGCCGAGCAGCTGTTCCGCCCTCTTCAGGCAGCCGCCTTTTACTCTAGTCCTCCTACTGCTCGAATGGCGCTTTCCGGAAGCTTGCAAATCATTTCTAGACGTTTACCGTTCCTCAACCAGAATTAATTAGCACGTTTGCTTGGCAACGGTCACGGACCAGTGCTTGTTTTGCATGAATGCCTGAGAAGCGTCGTTGCATCTGCACTATGTGTATTTGTATTATATTTCCAATTACTTAAGTCGCGTGTTATTACTATCATTGTTTTGACGGTGGAATTGAACACTAAATGTTCCTGAATTATCTTTTGCGTTGTTTTTTTCTTTTGATTTGTTAAAGGTTAAAATGCGCTAATGCACGATATTTTCAGTATTGAAATTTTTAGGGAAATAGGTGAAAATCTGACACGTTACTCTCTAACCATTGACTTTACACGTTCTTCTATCGCTATTCCACAATCCTATTCTTATATGCGAGATTCTTTTTGTTGACAACCCATGTACAGTGGAACTTCGCTTAACGAGCACCTCGCATAACGAGCCGTATGAGCTGTAAAAAAATGACTCGCTTAACGAGAGACGTAGATAGGGGAATCCCCGAATTGTGCGGATGGACTTTTCGTGCCATTGGTACATCAGTCTGTGTTTCGCTTAACGAGTGTTTCGCATTACGAGTAAGACTCCGGAACGAATTATGCTCGTTATGCGAGGTTCCACTGTATGTTGACAAGTATTCATCCATATTTTCACATTGTTTTAGCGCCCACACAACCATGACTCACTTAACTGGTTTTTAGATTGAAGAAAAGCCAGCGTCAAAACAACTAAAAACCAAAGTGAAACTTGTCCATTTTAATTGTCATGTATTTTTTTTACATGTCATGAGCCAAATGCTTGATTATGAATCTCACAGGTTCAAATTTGCAGCTAGAACACATTAGTTTTATTTCCATTGATGGAATATAGTTTCATATACTCATCTAATCCCAGAAAACTTAGGGTGTTAGGTCCATCCATACACTTCTCCCCCAACTAAACGAAATTGTTCCACAATAGGGAAGCTGAAAATGATCTAAAACGTGCATAAATCCCTGAAATTATTTTGTATACGTCATTTCATATTTTAAATTCAGGAGGTTTAGAACAATCATAAATATCACCTAGTCTTCAGTAGTAATTCAGACGTCAGCAGTGACCTGACCATGTTCACTTTTTGTATGATGCTCAAATCGGGAACTTGGAATTAATTAGCCGCAAATATTTCTTAGGCTTCTTTAATTGCTGCTTGCCGTTTGCATCCTGTCTTTTTGATTGGGTTCGAGGGGTCTATCCATAATTCATGAAAAAACTTTTTTACCCCTCTGTAGTAGGAACCAATAGTCGACGTCACGCAATTAATCCGCTATGCTCCATCTGCGGCATCTGCTTTGTCTAATCAGAGGTTTCTGTGCAAGCTGGTCGGTATTGGCATATTTGGGAAGTTATGGTTTACCGTGGCACTTGCACTGACGAACGAGCGTTGACGGTTTTCGAGCAAGCCAAATGTTTTGTTTTTTCTTAGCATTGCACTGAATCGTTCTTTCAATCCTTTTTTTTCCATTTTCTTTTATTACTTTTGGGGCCGCGGGGTCGTAGAGTCGAAGTGGGCCTGGTCGCATTTTAGGTGCGTTAGTTTTTATTTTTCCAATTCCTCCCGAAGGAGCTGCGTACCAGTTGGTTTGTACATCGTCACACTGAGATCCATTGCGATCCCATCTTGCAGATGTAAGTGTGGATCTTTTTCAATCAGCCCAAAAAAACATAGATTTAACTGGTACGTGGGCCCTTCCTATTCCATCGCCTCGTTTAGACTCATTTCATCGTGTGTTATACGTGCTGGCACTTTGTGGTTGTTATCGTTGCACCATTGCATGGGGTTAATGTTTTGCGTTTGACTTATGATTGAATTGCAGTTTAATTGTAGTTAGTTAGGGTTCAAACTGAAAGTATTTTAAAAAAAAAAAAATTACAATTGTTAAGCCATATCAGTGTGTTTAGAGAAAACAAAGGGGTAAATATGATTTTGACGTAAATTTAGTTAAAAAGCTTGCAGTCATGAGCCTTTTTCTCAAGTTTATCTGCAAGTATTATGGTATTTGTCAAACATGACGGTTATTTGGACTGAGCTCGTTCGAATAGTTGGTTTGGTCTATGTTTTAATATGTACATTTGGAACGATTCTTGGATGAATAATGTATGGATAGCTAGCTCTGATTCACAAGGAATTTTGAAGCAAAACTGGTCTTCAGTGTTTCGGTGGTGCTCTTTAAACACGTTGTCTGCAGCGTTTTGGGATATCACGGTTGTTTCATGTTTTAACTTTCGGTAGTGGTTTTCCAAGCAAGTCGAATGAGCACTGACGCACTGTTCCCGTTGTCGTTCACAATGGCACGTCTCGTCGCTTTGTTCTGTATCCTTGTATTTTCTCCTGTCTCACTCATATTATTCTTTCTAGTCTAGGATGGTAGTTTTCAGCTGCTGTTGATCACCGTGTATCATTTGTACTGCATTCCTTCACCCACCCCCTCCCAATGATCATCGTTTGATATCACAGATGGGCAGTTTTAATCATTCGCCTCTTTTCTAATTGCAGGTTGCTTCGGCTAAGAAATGAACGTACAGAAATGGATGGCGATGCTTGGAAATCGGTGTGTGCCGGATTGAGATTTCCAGTACAAACGGTTGTAGCGGGCTCGTGGGTTTAAAAAATAAAGATATATTTTCCACAAGACGAAAAGGTTGTCATTTGTCATTTTTGAGATCATCGCGTCTTTGTCTCGTAATCTTGAATTTTCAAATGTGCTATACTTGACAATTCAAAACTTAATATGGCCCGTTTAACGTATTTACTCGTCCTTTCCCCCTTATTTTTCGAAATTTGAATTACAAAAACTAATATTTGTTTACCAAAAATGTTGTATTTGTTTGAAAAAAAAGGTAAGACCTTTGCTATTTTTCAAAAATTCGACTTTTGAAATCGGTGTTTTTTCTTGTGGAAACGGAAAGCGGATGTCATTAAGAGTTCAAAAAAACGTGTTTAAAAAAATCAACCACTTTTTATATTATTCGAAAAACACGTTTTTTTGGTCGAAAGACACGTTTTTTTTGGCGGAAAAGTTGGTTTTTTGAACTAGTAAGAAAAAACAGCGATTTCAAAAGTCGAATTTTTGAAAAAACGATAAGGCCTTTTCCTTTTTTTGTTTTCGAAAATTCGACTTTTCAAATATGGGTTTTTTCTTGCTGAAATGATGTCATTATAGATGTCATTACGAGTTCAATAAAAGACTCATATTCTTCAATAAGATACTCAATAAAAGACTTACTTCGTGGTTTTGAACTCCCGAATCAAAACATCAAATAATGCCAGGTATCCTCTAATCTACTACTAGGGCTCAAAGAATCACGAAAAAGAATCACTACATACATACCGATTGCACATTTGAGTATGGTGTTATATTTTATTATTCAATAAAAAAACGTGGTTTACAAAAAAACAAAAACATTTTCAAACCAAAAATAATTTCGACCAAAAAAAGCGTGTATTTTAGAAATTTGTGTAATTTTAACACATTGGCACCAATTGTTATTGAAAATATCCACAATGCATAGTTATCCTAATTCAAATTTTAAAAATATGTAATTTTCATGTAACTTGCTATGAAACCGATATTGTGGCTAGAAATTTCACCCACACGATCAGATAAATACATGCTACGAAATACAATAATTGTTTCGTGGTTTTTAAAATAAAGTTTTTTTTCTAAATTTTAAAACCAAGTTTAAACTTTGTCAGTTGCTCAGCTCAGATGGGCTACTGCAGTGATAGATGATGTAGACCTGGTACACATCTTGAAGTGAGACTCCTTCATTGGAGTCCCCTTTGTGGGGGCATCCACGGCCTCTCACACCTGGGCGTGGGTATCCGGTGAAACTCTGCTTTGTCAGGGTGGAGGGTATTCCATCAATGCTTCTTTTTTTCATCACAGGATCGCTTCCCACCTAACGGATTATTATTTTTAATTGTAATTGTTGAATCTTTCTAGCCATTACCTATTAAATCGTTTGTCCGCCAAAAAAATCGTTTTTTCACCAGAAAAATAATTCACCAAAAACACCGGTTTTACACCAAACAAACCTCGTTTTTCAACAAAAAAAACACGTTTTTCCGCCAAAAATAAAATATTTTTTCGCCAAAAAAACCCCCCATTTTTCCTACAAATAAAAATTGTTTTTCCGCCAAAAATCGACAAAATAGATCATTTTTTCCGACGAAAAAAAATCATTTTTCCGACGAAAAAAAAATCATTTTTCCACAAAAAAAATCATTTTCCCGACGAAAAAAAATGAAATTTCCGACAAAAAAACAACCATTTTTCCGACAAAAAAAAATCATTTTTCCGAAGAAAAAAAAATGAAATTTCCAACGAAAAAAAATCATTTTTCCGACGAAAAAAACATCATTTTTTTCGTCAAAAAAAAATCATTTTTCCGATGAAAAAAAATAATTTTTCCGACAACAAAAAAATGAAATTTCCGACGAAAAAAAATCATTTTTCCGACGAAAAAAAAATCATTTTTCCGACGAAAAAAAAATCATTTTTCCGACGAAAAAAAAAT
>JAUJYV010002810.1:0-11539 GCA_033995625.1 Ophyiulus pilosus | reverse complement strand
CTTTATCTTCAGCCGGATTAATCCTATTTTACGTGATAATCAGTATTTATCTGTACGGTGACTTGGCCATTTACGGCGCTGCCATATCGAAGACGCTCAGGGATGTCACTTGGCAAGACCATTTCAATTTCGTTCTCGACATCAATTTCCAACATCCTTAACGGCCCTAACCCTCGAAAGTTTTGTATTTCCAGTACGTATTTTGTCCAAAACGTGACTTGCGACCCCACGTTAGCTCTCGGCTCTCCTTGTTGGCCCGGAATTCCCATCAGCCGAGGCAACGCTTATCGTCTGTATTTGGTCCGTACGATTCCCGGATCTTTTCCTCGATAGAACTATCAAACGGAGGTCTTATTTTCCCTTCTTCCCTAGGCCGCGTTCGTCTTCTTAGTCGGACCCTTCGTGTTTTCCAACGTACAGAAAACGAAGGCTCTTCAAATATGTACCTCCATTTTGAGGTGGACGTGTAAGCGCAATTCTGGGGCATTCGGACCAACTGTCTCGTTTAAAGAAATTCACTGTCTTTATATTTTCTCGTTAGCTTTTGGGATGATGGTGATCCTTGCCTCGATCCACTTGTCCAGAGGTTACGGTAAAGGCGATCCTCCCGTTGTCCGCTGGAGCGGCATTCCGAGCCTCTTCGGCGTGTGCATCTACTCCTTCATGTGCCACCACTCTCTGCCCTCGTTGGTCACTCCCATCGCGGACAAATCCAAAATCCACCGTCTGATGGCCTTCAACTACGTGGCCATCTTGGCGTTCTACCTTCTGGTGGCTCTGACCGCCGTCTTCAGCTTCGACTCCCTTCGAGATCTCTACACTTTGAACTTCGAACCCGACCGTTGCAAAGCGGGCAGCGAAGATCTGCCCACAAACTCCGCCTTCGTCCAGTACTTCCTGTCTCTATTCCCAGTTTTCACTTTGACCACCAGTTTTCCCATCATAGGGATAACGCTGAGGAACAACTTGAGCCAGGGCCTGTCCGTGGTCTGCAAATCCGCTAACCGAGGACGGATCGGTCGTTTCGCGTTCCCCCTGCTAGCGGTCTTGCCCCCGGCGCTGGTGTCCCTGACCACGGAAAACCTTCAGGTCCTCGTGGGGGTGACCGGGTCCTTCGCGGGCGTCGGGGTCCAGTACGTGATCCCCGCAATGCTGGTGTTGTGTTCCCAACGGATGTGCCGAACCGTGTTGGAAACCGGGGTCAAGAACAGACACTGCTCGCCCTTTCGTCACAAGGCCTGGATCGTATTCACGCTTCTGTGGACCTTTGCCTGCGTGGCTTTTATCGTAACCAATTACGTCCTACGCGGACTGGCTTAGAAACGATTTCAAAATAGCGCTATAACGAGCGAAGCACAACAAGGAGGTTACAGCAGGGGTCAACGAGCCAAAAATGTATCTCAGTTAGACGTTATAAATGCCTCTGTTCTCAGTTTTTGTATTAGAAAACTTTTTTGTTCATAAAAATATTTTATCTTTCGTTGGTGAATTAATAAAAGAAATATTTTAAAAGTTTCCCGACCCAGATTTTAAATATGTTGCGCCCCCCAACGAATTCTAGTCTCCAAAAACGGTTTTATGAAAATTTATTTGCAGTTTTCTTTAAGGACAAAATGGGAAAACTTAATCCCGCTTAAGAACCCTAGCACGTAACGGAATCACCAAGCACTCGCCTCGGGAGTCTTCGCTCGAGTCTCTTTCATCCGCTGGTTAACTCACGAGTGAAAGTTCTCGCCAGATTCCTCGCCAGAGCCAATCGTATCATCTGTTCCCTCGTCTTCTCCATTTCGGATTGGTTGCGCTCGGATTCGGAAAGCGTCGTTTCCTCCAAACAGTGCAACAGTTCGTACGTCTGTTCCGTGTTGAACACCACCTGCGGGAACAAGGAGTCGAGTTTAAGAAATGAACCACCTCCCCTTTAGCCGAGATCCGGTTATCGAGCGCTCACCTCGTCCGATTCTAACAGCGGTATGGCATCGAGCAAAAGCGGTTTCCAAAACGACTTGGGCGCCAACTTGGAAGTCAGCAAAGGAATGAGGATGTTGGCCGCTTGGTGGAAATTCTTGTTGCCGTACAGCTGATGAAATTCCCGATATTTACCTAAAAATAACAAAGATTTTAAGTGTCGTTCCATCGTTCGATGTAAGACGTCGTCGTCGTGGCTTACAGAGGAAGGCGAGTCGATCGCTCACTAGCATCGAAGGGCCGATGTTGTCCAAAAGGGCGAGATTGTGGAAGCGACCCTGGCTGCCGTATTCGGTGAGGAGTTTATCGGCCAAAAAGGTCACGAATGCCGAATCCTACAAAACAAAGCATTTGGATATAATCGAATTTGTCCCATTCCTGTAGCCAATGATTAAATATTTAAAAGCAATAAACTACCTTCGACTTGAGCGCCCACGTCAGCGCCGACCCCAGCCGATTGTTCTTCAAGGCCTGTTGAGCTTTCACCCTGCAAACAGAATTTGCTACGAGGAGGATGATAAAATGGCATTATTAGGAGGCAAAACTTGATAAAAATACAGTTGAGCCCTGTTAACAAATTTTCTAAGTGGCCGAAGTTTTTGAACTTCTTAAGCGGGGAAAAGTGGTACGGTCGTAACTGCTACATTAAACCCGAAGATGTAGATAGACGATGTTAAAAAGTCAATCTTACCTAACTGCTCCATGTCCCTCTGTTGCGCGATGTAGAGGACCCTCGTGGCCGCGTAGTCAGTCTCCAGGGGCACCCTCTCCAAGCAGGCTTCCAGCATCTGCCGTCCCCTGGTTGGACAATGGTCGAAGTAGTCCACGGCGAACTGCCACATGCTGGAGTGGGAGGCTAAGGTGCTGGCGTACTCCAGCAGGAGGAACTCCCTGAGCTGCGGGGCGTCTCCCGACTGGCCGATTCCCCTCTGGGCGTTGGCGCGGTGCAGGAGGTCAGTGACGTGGGCCACGAACCACCAGTCGCGGAAGCTCTCGCTGCTCTGCCGCACGGCCTCCAGCACGTCGAACTCCAGGACGGCCAGCAGGATATTGTCCAAGTCGCTCATCTGCGTAAGGCCTCCGAAGACGTCCACGTACTCCTATATATGTATAGTTTCGTTGGTATCGGCACAAATTATGAATTCAACAGAATTCTCTAACTGAACTTACGTGAGCCAAAGATTGAAGATCGGCAGCCTTCACGCAGGGATCGGTGTACAAAAGCCGCGACACCATCAGGTGATACCAAGTCTCGCAAAGATCCCTGAGGACAAACAGTAATGGTATTTGTAAATAAGATTGATAACCAACTGCGATAACGATACTCGTGAACGCGAAAAACTAACCTCATTTCCAAATAGGTGTCGAAATCGCCGCAGAGGAGCTAAAGAAAACGGGCCGGATTAAAGTTAATTCGATAATGCATAAAGCTTTACGCAGACGAAACTTTAAAAGACGCCCTTACGTCGCACACTTTGTCCAGTTCGGGAATGTCCCGAAACTCGCCTCGCTTAGACCTCAGAGCGCATTCTTCGCTCCACTGTTGCCAAATGTAAGTGAAGTCGTACGAAGTTGCCTCCGTGAAGTACTGAAACAAACCATATAAATTTTAGAGTCAAAATTAAAATTCTCTGGGAAAAAGTATGGACTTTAAAGAGCGCTAACCGAATACAGAGGCATCTTCCTCAGCATTTGGTCCATGAGAAGAAACGATTGTGATTGGTTATCCGGATGAATGTGTAGTAGACGCCGTACGTCCGTGATCCTTCCTTGCATCACGTAACTGTAAATCTAAGAACAAACCCACCACGAATAAGATCAAATTCTTCGAAATCAGATAATGCTAACGAGCGGATTTTGTGCTTACCGCCGGCCAATAAGATTCGTGCGAAGAGGGATCGCCCGATGCGGTGACTTCGCGCGCCAGGCTTTCGCAGTTCGGTAAATGCAATCTTATCCAATCGAGGAGCTGAATCAAAAGGGCGCCACCTGGAAATGCATTCAAAACAAATATTTGAACACGAGCATTTATTGAAAAACCTTTCATTAAGTAAATTCAAGTAGAAACTACGTGGACATATGGAGCAAGGGGCTCAAAAGTAAAAGCTCGAACAGGCTTGTATGCAAACTAATTTGTTCAAAGTTTTAACAAACGTATCATCATTCCGAAATACCTTCAATTCTACCAGAACTTCGATAAGTATAAATACTTACTCGGTTTGACGTCGATGAACAATATTTCGCATAAATTCCAAATGAGGTCGATTTTAAAAAAACACTGGCTCTAAAATGAAAGAAAAAACGAAAAAAATGGGAGTCGCTTAACAGTCGCTTAGCTACGTTTTAAAGTTTTGATAAACGAACCAAAGTCTGTAATTCTTGTTACAATTTTAAAATTGGTATATGAAAAACTGATTTTTAAGCTTAGGCAGCGTCACCAACATAAACAGAGTTTTAATTTACCTGCATTTCCAGTTCTGATCGCCGCATTTCGTCGACAGTGGCATCGGCGGCAATTTGCAGGTCATCCACAAATGCTGTTATTATAGAACGATATTTACGACTGATTTTGACGAGTCTGCAATGGCGAAAAGCGATTAATTAGCATATGCGTTACGACTGTCTTCCAATAGGATTGCAAAAAGTTGACGAACTGATTTCCGACTGCCGCTGTATCGTCCGAATTTGCGGAAGAGGAAAGTTTTTGCAGGTTAACGAAGATACCTAAACGCAGATAAAATTTCGATTAAGACATCGTTTCATCGAAGATCATTTTCCATCGATAACAGGTTACAAAACTTACTGCTGCTTTCGCTAATGAGTTTCCTGGCATGTTCGTTGTACAGCGACGTATTCCAATCGATCTGGTGCACGAATTTGCTTCGTCCTAAAGGGCAAACGAGGAAATCGTGTCGTTAAGAAACAACAAACTGTCTTTAAGCGACTTCACGTTGAGGTGGAGTTTAGAGGCCCAAATACTGCTAAGGTCATAGAGGACCAAAACATAGGCGGGGATTTAAGGTACTGGTGTTACGCTTAACTTACGTGAAACGGCCTTAGGATGTGTCGCTCCCTTTTCGTTAGTCTTGTTTCCACCGGACGAACCGAAAACAACGAGATGGTTTCCAAATCCCCATTCGGAAGAAAGTTTTCCTACGATGTCCGGATCATCGATGTCCTGCAAAAAAAGCAAATAATTATCATTAATATTTATAATTATTATCAATTTTTTGGTGTACTTTAACTAGGACGAAATTTCTTAGGCTGGCTTCATCGACTTATTTTATTTCACCTCAACTTTAAATGCAGTGACAGGAACGAGATGATTAGTGTCAACCGATTCAACATTTACTGTAACCATGTACTTATCTGAGTACAATTACAGTAAGGCTGAACAACAGTATAATAAGGATCGGTTAAGCTCATCCGATGGCTGGAAAGCTTACTTTAACTGTAGCGAAATGGCGATGTTAATTATACAACTAACTAACAATTCAGCTTAAAGACAGCATTAACTTTAACAACTTTACTTGAAATTGCCGCTAGTCATATTAAAGGGGAAAATGCGTTTTCTTAAGAACACCGCAAACAGTCCTTCAAAAGCTAGGCGTTTACGTTATAATTAATGAAATATTTAGCGAATACGTACCAACAGACTAGGAGTACTCGACCCACGTCCCCAAATCGGTAAAACATGAAATAAATAAGAAAAATAAAGCGACTTACGAGAACTAGAGGTTCATCTTCCCGCTGCAAATCCGCCATTTTGAATGGAACGAATGCCGGGTTCGGTTCCAACGCCATCTAGCGAGAGTACGAATAACTAGAAACTTTGACTCAGATGGCCGTAGACCGGCACATGATGCCCACGTGCCACATGCAGAGAGGCACTCGAGCGTCCATTGGTCTAATTTGAAGCTCTTCGAAAAATGGCGTAATACATACTATCCAAAACAAATTACGCGTTTTTTAAATTTTCACTTTTGAAAATTTTAAGGATTTACAAAGTCGTTATATTTTGTATATTTTATATTAAATATCTAACTTTGGGATCCGTACAAGTTTCGACTAAATTTCTTTGAATTATAGTCTCAGAATCACACGAACAATTTGGGTTTATTGTAACGAAAGCATCGCCAAAATAAAGTTTGTTATAAAAGAAATCGATATATAATTGATTATTAGAGTACAAAGAAGCCGCATCGGAAGCAGCAGCGGCCGAGGCGAGTTAACCGAACACGGCGTTGCAGTTGGCGCAACGGCGTTGACGCAACAGAAAACAGCACAGGATTCCCACGGGGAACAACAAAAGAGCGCAGCAGATTCCTAACCAGGTGAAATCATCCTCCAGAATCCCGATCTACAAACGATTAAAAGACAAATCTTTAACAATCAACGAAAGACGAGGCAAACGACAGATGCAAACATTTAAATGGGACATTTTCTCCCGGCCAAAGGACGCACAAATACCGAAATGGACAAGTCTGTTTCTAGATAAAATTTTCAGTATAAAACTGCGAGAAAACTTCAGGGGTTACAGCATCACGATCCTCTGTGAGCCTTCACAAAGCTGAATACAATTTCGATGTGTCGGACAGTAATGTACGTGCGCAAATGAGACCCCAGCAGTACCGGATCAAGGAGGCAATTTCGGATGGGAAAGGGGAATACGAGTAAAATATCTGGATATGGAAGTTTTGGTGAAAACATATGATCACAAACTGTTTTTTTAAACATCCTGGATCTGGACTAAATTGCGTGCAATATTCCTAGAACCATCCCGAGGATCCCAGGCGCATCCCAGGAGATACGTGCCTGGGAAAAGCGCGTTCAATTGTACTGAGACTCGTTTAGGCCCACGAAAGCTCGTGAACTCTGAAGGTAAGCATAACCAATCCTAAAAATAGCCTAAAGACCTAAAGAGACCCTATTAGAGGTTAATCTCCGAAAATACTTTAGGGTACCCTCAAGTCTCCGTACAACTGATCACCTGGGCGCATACCTCCGGTCAACCCCATCCTTTCACTCTCTGGTACCTTGCAGGCCGGACATCCTCCCAGAAAGATGACTTCGGGGTGCGGAGTGATGATGGTGGTGGTCGAGCCGTAGTTCGGCACCACGATTGGGTTATCACCTCCTGGAATGTATGCTCTAGGAGGACTTTGAATGGGATAGGCTTGCATCGGAGGCTGATCGTAATACGCGGTTTCGCTCGCTCCCGCTGCTCCTGCTCCTGGAAACGAATTAAAACACTTTTAATTCAACCTCGTACTGGAAACGAAATAAGTTAAAAAAGTTACATGACAAAAATAACCTTCGGCATTTGGATGGGGATCACAGGGCGAATACGGAGGCGGCTTCTCGTAGTTTGACATGTTTCAAAAACCTGAAACGAAGAAATGAAAGACGGGGTTCATTACTCGAATAACGTGGTTCTCCGACTGGTTAGGTTGATTATTTTTAAATGACATAATAATCTATTTCGGATTAAAAACAGTCTGTTAAAAAGTATCGGAAATAACGCATCTGTTCCAAGATGGCAAACATACGAAAGTTTTTCTTCGTAAACTTCGGCTCGACTCGCGTTTGGTTAATTTTTCAGCTCTCCGCACATCGGAGACAGCTTAAGACATTAAAATTACTTTAGGAAACGAAGCCGAATGACGTTAATTTACACAAATTTCACAATTTTAATTAAATATAGAAGATCAAAACATGACGATATGGAATACGAGAGGTTTAGAACTTGAGCTCGTGACCGTGACGTCACCGAAGGGAAGCTCATAAAAATACGTCAATGCCTATGGGAAAGAGGGCGTTTCCCTGCAGGCTGCTCATAAAATAACGTCAATGGCTCGCGGGCCATAATTGGCCCTTGATGGTCTAAAGTTCCAAACACAGCCATGTGTGGGCCAGATCTTCGTACATGCCTTTATTAATAAAATTATATAAAATCAGGGCTTTTGTGGATTTAATAGTTTTACGAGAAAGGGCCATCCCTGTAAAGGCTGCAATAGATATAGGAAAAACCAAAGGGCCGATTGGATAATATACAAGATTTATTTTACATTTGACGGAATTCGGTATACAAAGATTGGTTGAATTTTGAATGCGGCCAGGGCTAAATAAGGGCAGAGCGGCTGGCAGAGGAGGCAACGATTAATTGGCGATACACGAATCGAATCACGCTCCGTAAACACGGGGCGAAATCCTTTGGCAATTTTACGGGAGGCAGGCGACGGAAAAAGCGATGGAATTGGAAATCCGTCGTACAAAAACATTGGCTATTTTTAATGGCATTTTCACACGATCGAGGGGGACGTTTCGCTCGAATCTCCTCCGAGATTCCCGTTCTACTCCGGACGCGTCCTGGGGACTTTATTCGGATTTGCGGCGAAACGAATCAACGGGTCGACCGTTCGTACGTGGAATATTGCGTGGACTACTCTGGAATATATTCCGCATTAGTAGCTTGCGATCGAATGTGTTGCAGGAATTATCAGTGACGGGTATTATTTCGCTAAAATATCCTCCGGGATTCCCGTTCGACTCCGGACACGTCAGGGATTTTTATTCCGATTTGCCGCGAATCCACGTAAAACATTTTACCGTACGACCCGTTCGTGATTTTCGATCGAATGTGCCGCGAAGGCTCAAAGATTCCCGTTCGACTTTGGAATATTTCTGCGGAAACTTTTCTTTCGCCACCGCCGCCGCCTTTCATTTCTCGATCGTCTCCGCTAAAGTTTTAAAAAATATGCAAAAATTCCGTGAGCAAAATATAGTCGTGCGCTATGTATGATACTTAAAAAGGGGCCTCGGTCCTAGTCTCGTCACGCTTTGACGCCCGATGAGGAGGAGGAGGAAGGCGAGGGAGAAGGAGGAGGAGGAACGAGGGTGACGCTGGACTGCCGGAGGAGGCGTCTGTTCCGCAGCTTCTCGATGGCGCTCGAAAGATCGACTTTAGTCTCGAAGAAAGCGGTGAGCGGGGACTCGGTGGTCACGTTGGCCAGCAGCTGCTCGAAGGTGATGGACCATGCCAGCGGGGCGACGCTTGACGTGGCACCGCCGCACTCTTCGGACCTAGAGTCTCGTGGTTCAGCCGTGGAATCGCCTTCCTCGGCGGGCGAGCCGCTCTTCCTGGCATCCTCCATCTTGCCCGAAAACATCCTTCCGACTTCACCGATCTGTAGCAAAAGCGTTCCTAGAAAAGCAAAACAATAAATGAATCTCTCGTGAGGACAACGCGACGATCGAGACCAGTTTAACGAGACTCACCGACGGTGGCGATAGAATGGCATAGCTGAAGCTGTTCTTCCTCCGAGTGATCCACGAAGAAGTCGTAGAGGGTTTTCCACATGGTGATGAACTGATCCTGATCAGCGTACAGGAGCGACGGCGCCTTGGACCTCTCGCCGAAGACGTAGGAACGGATGGCGTCGATGTCAATCTCAGGAACGATAGCTTCTCCTGAGAGAGGGCGAGAGGAAAGAGGGGTTAACGTAAACCCCGCGTAATCAAAGAGTAAAAACAAACATCCGGATAACCGCTGACCCGAAGCGCTGCTACCGCTCTCCGAACCGAACATCTTCTGGGTCGACGATCCCTGACCTTGGCATCGCTTCTCCGGAGCGATCAGCCGAGTGCCGATGGCGTCGCTGAAGTAATCGCTGGCTTCCGCTGCGATTTCCGTCTCCTCCGGCGAAGGCGTGCTCGCGTCCTCGGGGTTTTCGTCAAAAGGATTGAGGTGGGCGGCGTAGAAGAACTTGAGCCTGTCTTCCAGCTCGGCACGCCCGGAATAGGCGAGGGCCAAGACGAGCTCCTTGAAATTGAGGTAGTTGTCGTGATTCTCGTCCAGTAACTAGGGGTGAAAAAGATGACGAAAATCTAAGTACGGGACAGGATTTCGGAGGAAATATGTCGAAGACGAGTGTTGACGGCTTTCGGGAAAGGCGTTTGGACTCGCCGGATATAACCGCACTCGTCTCCGAACACAGAACTTGATTCGACTGTGCTTTTGTTCCGATAACGACCTTAAAAACTCGATACGCCAGGAAGGGTCCGTTCTGGCCGATTCCCCAAGGGGACAAGAAGTGAAAGAGCATTTTGAACTGCTCGAAATCCACTCTGTAGAGTTCGTAGAAGGGAAGCGTGGGATCGTACTTCTGCACCGGGTCCAACACATTCATGGAATAGCCCCAGGACTGGGACGCCAACTGCTCTTCCTAGGAAACGAGAAAACCGATCGTCAATAGTCGAAACGCGCATTTTCTAGGACCCAACCTCGCCGCACAATCTTCTTTTCGACTACTACCTTCACTGCCAAATACAACTGCTGCAGTTCGTCCATCGTGAAATACTGTTCGCAGGAAATGCTACGGACCACGTTCTTCATGGTCGTGTCTTCGATGTTTTGGACGACGGCCAGCCGGTGCTTCAGGCGTAGGCGCTCGATATCCTCGGCAGAAATGTAGCCGAATTTAACGTAGGACGAGTAGATCAAGTCGGAAATGCTCGCTTTGTTCTTGAAATCGACAAGGGATTTATAATTAGCAAAGTTTCAAACTTATGAAAACCCAAACCACGGATCTTTCCAAATAATCTCTCGACCGAGATACTGTAGTTCAGTCAGTCCCGTTTGCATTTCTAAAATCAAGATTTTAGATTCGAGATGTCTTACTTGTGTTTTGTAAGCTGGCACGTTTTGCAGATATTCCGTGAGGACCGTCATCGCCTCGCCGTCATCTTCACATCCCAGCAGCTTTTCGTCCATTTCGTCCAAAACGATTAGAGCCACTTGAAAAATCACCTTCGAATTGAACGCAAACATAAGAAACGATTCGAAACCAACATTTCGGTAAAGCTCGACGCAGACTCACTTTGGCACCGTCGTAGAAGAAGCAGTCCACGATGCTGAGCGCGCTTTCCACCGGCATCACGCTAACGTAACCATAAAAACAAAATTGCTTTCACCGTTACTCCGTATTTACGTAAAACGTAGATGCTAACTACACGAAAATTACCTGAGAAACAGAGTGAGAAACCAAGCGAGTGAAATCATGCCAATAACGCCGAGGGAATCCATTTTTTTGTGCAGGCTGGGCAACATCTCCTCGATGAGTTCCTCGAAGACGCCCTGGTCGACCAGCGCGCCAACAACCTTTGTGTTGTAGTAATCCGGCAGCAGCCGCTCGCAGAGGGCGACCAGCAGCCAAAAGGCTTCCTCTTCGGAGCAGTAGAGCAACAGCACGGAAGCCACGATGTTCATGGCTTGGCAGTAGCCTATGTGGAACGAGAAACAGATCCGTTCGAACATACGTAGGAAAGACTGATTCGAGGTAGGAAGAGGATGAAAACGGACGGACCGATATGCGGATTGCGCCACGAGTACGCGGTCAGTACACGCCTGAGCGCACCGATTCCGACGTCAGACTGGAAAGCGGGATGCTCGGGAAGAGACCTGAAATGGAAACGGTTTTAATTGGAGTTGCGAGTGGCCGAGAAAATGCCGAAAAGAAGCGGGGATCGAGAATTACCTGTGAAGATCTCGCTCGATCTCTTCGGACGCCATCGA
>JAUJYV010002809.1:0-11541 GCA_033995625.1 Ophyiulus pilosus | reverse complement strand
TATTCTGTGAATCTTTTTTTTCTGTTACATGAATTATGTAATGTATGCATTATTTTAGCTGTACTTTAAACAATGTAATTCATTTATTTTTCTTGTAAACGACAATTTTCATAGTGTTCACAGACTTTTTTTTCCAACTGTATATTCAAAAGTTGCAAACTATAGTATATTAACACGGCTCTACTGTACTTAAATATGTACCTGGAAAACACTACATATGTTGCAATTAAAGCCGTCTGCACACTTGACGTTTTCAGGTAAAAATGGGCTGCTAACGCACGATTTTTGAGCTCACGCATGCGCACTGGAGCGTGAGACACCAAATTTTGTCCGGTGTGCGCCAGCTCACTTTGAGCTGAGAACGCCAAGTGTGCAGCGGGATTAAAGCAAAAAACACTAATAAATAAGCATTGATGTACAACTACCGTCTTCTCACCTCTAGGATGCGGACTCCAACATCGTCCATGTCATCGTAACGGAAATGTTTGCCCAAATAAACACGGAATTGATTCAAAGGATAGCTCTGCGAGGATGACTTCTGGGTGACGCAGTGAGCGGCTGTGATGACCATCGACTCAGAAATAAGACTGCCACCGCAGGTCACTTCCCACTCCCCAGATTTAGATTCCTTAAAACCGATGGCCGCTTGCCACGGCCATTTTCCAAATTCTGAAATTGTTCCATTGATGATGGAAGGCCGCTTGGGCTCGGAGGACTGACCGCATACCGCTTCGCAGCGTGGTTCCTTGCCGCCCCACTCGCCATTGGGCAAGCAGATCCTAGTGGCCGGGCCTTGGAGCCGGTAATAGACAGACTGACACGTGTAGAGGGCCCTTGAGTTAACGCTAGCATAGCCGGGTGGGGGCTCTGCTCGACGTGAGCGGAATCTTAGATTTGATGGCAAGCCGATACGAGAACTACAGAGATAACATTTACGTCGAATTAATTAGTATAAACTTCAGACTATTTTATGTAATTTTATAGATAGGGATTGTCGCGGCATTGAAAATTTATTCAAAGTTTGTCGGAAGTTTTACAAAAAATCTAAACACTAAATTTTAAACAAAATTTTTTAAAAAAGTCTGGAACTTTATGACACACTTCACGTTTCAATTCTATCAAAGTTAAAAATTTCGGATACTTTGATTTACCAGAAAAGAGATCTAATTTTATTAGTGTGGTTAGTAGATGGCTTCTGTTATATTGCTTAGTTTTTCTTAGAAATGTAGAATGAATATGAAGAAGTATTCCAAGAACAAAAACCTGTTTTTGAAAAATCAATTTCTTAAGAAAACAATGTTAACTAATGATTTTAGTAACTTACACAATCCTTGTATTTGGTTTAACTGTAGCTGTGATTGGCTTCGTGATCTCCACGTTTCCATTGCTGGGTACAATTGGTAAGGGACACCCAGTAACTGCAAATGCAAATTTTAAATAATATTTACTTATTTGACAAGTAGTCATTTCTGAATAGCAGCAATCTTGTGGTCATCAGCATATTGTGTATATGCATATAGATGGAAGTTCTTTTAATTGGCTGTGCAAGTAATTATTTGTGATGTTCAAAGTGGAGTTTAGAAACTTTACCTGGTGAGCATTTTGGGATACCGGTGGACCATCTCCCAGTAGCAGTACAAATGAGCGCATCGGCTCCATTTAAGAAAAAGTCTTTCTCGCACACAAACTTGATTTGGGTGCCTGGCGCAAAGGCCCCATCTACGGCGTCTGACACTTGCCGTGTGCCGTTCTTGGGCGTGCCAGGATCTGCGCAGATAATCTTTGGTTTGCACGTGGGTGGCTCCTGATCCCAAAGGCCGCTGAGCTGGCACTGGATGCGGTGAGTTCCCAGGAGAGAGTATCCAGGATCACAACCAAAACTGATCTCTTTAACAACTTCTTTGTTATCCGCATCTAGCAACATGGACTCACGTCCTGGGTTCAACTTGGTCTGCAGATGAGGGCCCAGGTTTGGAAATTGGCACACGGGTTCTGGAATTATAAATAATTACCTATTATGTGGTTTAGGGCTTTACTTGCATTTAGCAGATTGTCATATTTCCATAAACCCCGTATTAACCAGCTCGCACCCTTAATGCTTTTAAAGTATTTTTTAAAGTAACTGGATTACTTTCCACATGTTGTGTAACATTTTTTTTAAAGAATACAAATGTGAATTTCGATGAGAAAATGATTTAAACACATTCTGGAAAATGCTTGTATCCATTATTCCTATAAAAAACAGTATATTTAAATATTATTAAAGACAAAGCTTACCACACATAGGGGGTTCTCCAGTCCAGGTTCCTTCAGTAGTACAGGCTCTTGTTTTGATGCCCATTAATGCGTATCCCTTAGTGCATTGTGCAGTGGCCACAGTTCCCACATTTGTGGTTGCACCGTTGATCCACTGGAGGTTGGCCACAGTTTCCAAAGGACCACATTGGCTTGCTGACATAAGAGGGAATGGTTAATTTTAAGGAAATCATAATTCCAACACACTAATACTAAAATTTCACAAAAGCAATACCGTGACGAGTTTGGCAGAATTTTCCTACAAAGCCTGGAAGGCAGGAACAAGTCCCATCAACTGCATTACACACCCCTTCATTCTGGCACTGACAATCTAAAGGATTCCAAGAGAACAAATTGTAAGAAACCATTTCTAAAAGACAAAATCTGCTGCAAGTTTAGCTTTTATTGACCACTAAATTCTGCCCCTTTTTACCAAGCTATGTCCTGAATATGCAGTAGAACCCGTTTAAAACGTTTTGCCCGTGGTCCCAAGAATATAATTATAATGTAATTTGTCTCGTTTAATAACCTTTCTCACTTAAAAAGTTCCAAAACTTCGGTCCCTTGAAAAAATGAATCGGGTGATTCATAATTCCTGATACCGAATATACCAACTTGTACAGAATATTCCTAAATATTAACAAATAGATCAGTAAAAATGTAACGATTATCTAAATCATTCAAGAATATGGCATAATCTTAAACAATGTGACTTTTATAGTAAAAATCATATGATCCTAATTCCTCAATATTTTTCACAATTTTCCTAGGACATTTTTAACTGATTGCATTCCATTTGCGACCAGATAAGTCCCAAAGTAGATCATTGGTTATTTACATTATGTACTGACCTTACAACTATGTTAATTGACAAATATAGAGCATAAACGCGTACTTAATCAAATTTTAATAAATTAGTAAGCTCGTTATTGCCCAATACTTAAATGTCAAGTTTGATAGTTGTACTTTATGAATTTGTCCTTGAACATAAACCAGGTCACCACCTACTCAATCAGATGTTCTGATTCAGAAACTACTCTCGACATTAGAATATTTAGTAGATGGGAAATTAAACCAATGACTTTTCAGATTCTCTTGAAAAACAATGAGGATTCCAGAAATATTGGGAAATATTTAGAGAAAATGCGAAAGTGTGAAGATTACTCGAGGAAAACTTGGGAAATTAATAACGAATGGAAAGAAATTTCACATATAATGCATATATCATTAGATGAAGATTTTGAGAAAATTTTGAGAAAAGCACTCGGTTAATATTTGGAAAAAAAAATCTAATAAAGTATCAGAAAATTGAAGGAAATGTTAAGACACTAAAATACTTTCCATTACAATTCTTTGAACCGAAAAACAATTTTAATTAAAATCTGAAAAACTTTGACATTATTCTAAGAGTACGATGGTGTAAACTATTAGAAATCCATTTTTAAAACATGCCCAAATTTCCAGAAAACAGTTTTGATTTTCGAGAAAACATCGAAAAAAGTAACCTAAACTATTGAGAAATGACAAACATTTCTGAGACAAAACTTTAAAATTTGACCAAATTTAGAACACATATTTTTAAATCAGTAATTCGGTGCTAATTCATTTATTATATTTGCAGAGAATGTAAAATTCGGCTTAATAAGTTAATGACAAGTAAAATCGGCATAAAGATGCAGAAACAATTGTCATGTTTGTCATTAAATACAAAAAAAAAATCACGAACTAGTAATTTATTGAAAATCTTGAATAAATCTGGGGATATTCTAAAAAAATATGAGGAAATATATTTTGCACGTAAGGGCGAATTTCACGTCAGTTTCCTCAAATATGAAAAACTTGAAAACTTACCACCATTGCACCACAACCCATATTTTCCTTTTGGGCAAGATACACACTTCTTGACCCCATCTTGGCACTCCTGGCACTGTTTGTAAAGGGCACAAGTGGTGTCTTCCTTCAAATCATTGCAGGGTTTGCAATTGGGTTTCCATTTGTAGAAATACGTACACCTTGTTGTTAATAGTATACATACAGTATCATTACGCACTTTTTCCCAAAATTCTTTTAATTCTTTTAATGTTATTTTTTATTAATTTTTAATGAAAGATGCATTACTTTAAAAAGACATTTTAACCGAAAACAAATTTTACATATCAGTTATTCTTGAACAAATTAGTCCTAATTTAACATTAAGCTCTTACATTAAATTACATTGTACTTACTGCTCGACTTTTACTGTAAATGGATAGCCGGGCGAAGTACCACATTGGCAATTAAATAACTTATCGTCACATAAACCAACATTAACGCCTCGGCATACACACAGCTCAATGAGTGAAAATAGGAAACTTAAGCCAAGTATAGTGCCTAAAGAAAACCAAAACAAAATAACATTTTCTTTAGTCGGAACCTTTTTCGAAGTTTTATCTATCTGGTGTGGGCTATCAAATATTTAATTCGCGTTCAATAAAATAGTCACATTAATAAATTCTACACCTTAAACGGAACCAATTTAATAACATGCGTCATAAAAGAATGACGTCAACGCTATTTATTTAGGAACTTAATCCGTATAGATTAATAGTTTCTAATTAAACGAAACATGTTTGTATCTGAAGATGGTCAATTTCCAACTAAATTGACACTGAAAATTTCTCAAAAATCGTTCATGCAAGATTTAATTACAAAACTTTAACGTTAACCGACAAATTAAACGTCTAAATTGGGTCAGTATGATAGTGATATGCAATCATAATGAGGAAAAACCAATTCCTCTACAGCAGAAAAACCAGTGACAGTTTTATTAAATTTCATGAGTGAGCTGATGATCAAACTTCATTGAGCAATAAACTGATTGTTTGAGCTTTTCAATAAAAATTGGGAAAATCCCATAAAATTACTGGAAAAGCTGTGGTGTACCACAAGCGTCACTGATTACCAAACTGAATCAAATAAATGTGTAAATTTAGAAATCAACTTTTGTATAAACCAGAGACATAACGGATACTCTCGTTATAAAGATATGTTTTATAAACCATTTTTATATACAACAAAGTAATATTTTTTGTCAGCCGATGTTGTCACACTTTTTATCAAGCATTTTATTATCGAAATATGTATGATTTTAATAAACACTCCCACCTAGTTTTTGAGTATTCGCCGTTTTGGATTTTTCTTCATTTCATTGTGTAAATATTTGTGAGAAAAATAGCATTACCAATCTTTTAAAATAAAACTTCAAACCAGCCCACATAACCGATTTTCAAAACTATTTTGCAGTTAGTGCTAAAGTTGTTATAAATGATTATGGAATCCCTCAACTGTTTAATATTTCAAATTCCCTAAAAACCGCTACAGTCTTCAATTTTTTTTTTTTTTTTTTTTTTTTTTAAATAAAATTTTAATAATAATAAGGTCTGTAGTCTATTTATATGGAAACCAAAAGCGAATTCGCACATCTAGAGTATCTACCTCACAAAAAACAGGTCTCTGCTACCTGAGGGTTTTACCCCTTATCTCTCTAAAACATAATACAGAAATGTCATTCTAAATGTTGACCTTCCATTTTATCCTTCTGGAGAATCAGGTATTCAACTGCGCCATGCAAATAAGTAGTGTTATTCAATTGTTGATGTCAAACAGTCAACTTCACACCTTAGTGTCAACATTTCAAACTTAAGTAAACACTTGTCAAAATACATCAACAGGTCGTTCCATCCTTGTTTATAATAAATATAAATAAATTAGGACATTTAAAATTGCTTTGTGTAGAGAAGTGGACAAGTCGTTTGTTTGGAAATATTATTATTCTTTTTATAAATCTCGAACGGATAAGAAAGAGGTTACTGTATCTCACCTACATGCAGGCATGAAACTGAGGTTACTTTCGAAATTGCAGCAACAGACCCTACAATAAGTACCTTTTGGGAATCCAAATTACTAAGGTGTTCAGCTACCCGGCTACTAAGGTAATGGGCAACTTGGTCCCTGATTGAACGATTTTACTCTGACCAAAAGTCGCCAAGCTAATTTTATTCAAGTTCCCATCCTATACATTCGCAAAATTGACAAATCAAAAGATTAATAGTTTTATTTATGCCAATTAATTTGAGAGAATCGTTAAAGTCTGATTAAGGTCCATTCATAGACATCAGTTACGTGTAAGTTCCGTCCAGTTCAAAACTACGAAGTCAAAGCGGATGGAAAAAGTTGCTAAAAACAAACTGTTCTGAGCCAGACATGTGTAAATGCTTTTAACAGAAATCTATAAATACACAACACGCGGAAAGGGTATAATCACATCGCCATTATGTATCAATTAGAACGGGAACATTGTCAGTTAATAGAGAGTTTGAGCCAGCCAACGTTATCGTTTCGTTAACGTTGACTGGCTCAAACTCTCTAATTTTTAAGGAACGATATTCTTCAATGTCAAGATAGAAAATACAGTTCTCAACTTCCCATGCGATTTTTATTTTATATGTGTTTCTAAGGTAATAAAACTGATTAACAGGTCAGTTTAAGTAGTTTAAGTACATCGTAAAACATATCAATAATAGAGAGTTTGAGCCAGCCAATGTTAACGAAACGATAACGAGAATGCCATGCTCCGCATAGGGTAGTCCTTGACATTCCGGGCCGCCAGCGCTGTTTCTCGTTATCGTTACGTTAACGTTGGCTGGCTCAAACTCTCTAATTACTATAGAAATATGAAATTAAGTAATTCGGCGTTTTTCTTAAAACACCCCATTCGAACTCGATACTCGGCCAAAACACGTCGAGTACAAGTAAATAAATTCAAGTACCCGATATTGGATCCCCTATTTTCTCGAAGTTCCTTGAAATATGTGCCTGCATGGTATATACGTAGCTATGTATAGTTGGAATGGCATACTATGTTGATGACATTCCAGCCGCCTGAGACCATATTCAGTCACGTAGGTTGATAAATCGTAAATAAGTTGGTTGGTTGGAGTTTAAGGGCCCGAAGGCGACTAAGGCTAAAAAGTGTCCAAAGGCGACAAAGGCTAAAAAGGGCCCAAAGGCGACAAAGGCTAAAAAGGGCCCAAAGGCGACTAAGGCTAAAAAGGGCCCAAAGGCGACTAAGGCTAAAAAGTGCTCGTAAATAAGTTGGTTGGTTGGGGTTTAAGGGCCCAAAGGCGACTAAGGCTAAAAAGGGCCCGTAAATAAGTGCTCAGAAAAAGTTTCAAACAGAAAACTTACCGGAAAAGGAGCTTTTCGTACGCAGTTTCATCTCGATATTTCCTAACCCTGACACCAAAAGTGTTTTCGTAAAGGCGGCAGAAGAGGTGTTTCTAGAGTCGACTTTCAAGCTGCACTGACCCGAAAGTTTACCAATCGTTCGCGTTTGACTTTCGGCTGACCGAAAATCCAAGCTCGGGAGAGGTTCAAAGGTCGCGGCTTTGCTCGGTTTTTCTTCATCCACCCGTGTTTATGTTCTACACTCTGCTAATCTGCCAGTAAACAAACGTGCAGAAAAAGTCACTTGGAAGAGCCAGCGAACTGGTTTTCCCCGAAAAGAAGTTGAGGCGGATGCACGACGCAACAAATGAAAGCATTGAGTTGCGAACTATGCGATGAATAATCGGTGAACTTTCTTTCAATTTCGCTTTTTCCTACTGATAAATAACATTGAAATTTAACCGACCAACAGGTGGGCACCGAAAAAAAATAAAACAGCCAGGAGCTATAAAGAAAACCAGTCGTATGACCTCTGAACTGTGACTGACCTGCTCCTGGTACACCCGCATCGAGACGATGAACCCTGGGAATGAGCGGGTCTCAAGTTTTTTTAGTTCTGAAAACCCACTGTAGACCTTAAAAAATGACCGAGGATCCCCCCCTAGCAATGTTGGGTGCATTTAATTTAATTTCAGTAACGAGTAAAAAAGTACTGCCTAGAAGAAAATCTACTGCACTTTATTAGTAAGGCCGACAAACTTTCTCACCGACAACCCAATTAATAAAGTTTGAGCCAGTCAACGTTAAAAAAACGATAACGGTAACGATAACAAAAAGCGGCGCTGCAGCTCGGAATGTCAAGGACTACCCTATGCGAAGCATGGCATTCCGGGACGCCTGCGCTGTTTCTCGTTATCGTTTCGTTAACGTTGGCTGGCTCAAACTCTCTATTATTACTTATTATTACTAGTATTTTTCTGATGCTATACAACGAAAACGCATGGTGTAGGCTACTGAGTAACTGCAACTCTTTAGCAAATGCCAACATTTGCGCAATTTTCAGCTCCAAGCAAAATACCTTGGGTAAAATATTATGCATATGAACAACACGCCGAAGATTTTATTTTTGGTAGAAAGATCGTGCCGGATTTGGCCTTAAAAAACGCGGATTTATGATGATTTGAAAACGCCAAACAGCCATTTTCCTCAAGTTGGTGCATGATATAGCCTCAGGCATGGTTTTTTTTTACATGCACCTTTCTACGAAACACGTTAAAAATGTAATTATCCCTTACGGAAAAAGAGATATTAAACTGCTAAAACCCCTGTTTTTTTGACAATTTTTTGGTCGCAAACTCGTAATCACTAGTAATTTTGGAAAACTCGCTACTTTTAGATGGATACAAACTGGCCGCAAACTCATCAACTTCGTCATCAATTCATCACAAACTGTAAACACGGTTGTCAGTTAGGCTGCCCTTGAAAAAGTTATTTTTTGCTAATTCACTGATCGCAAACTAATCATACAACTGATCAAAAACTATGACATCTATCGACAAACTGATAGGCATTTGAAGCTAATTCTACTAGTTTATTACCATTTTTTTCTGTAAATTCTCAATTGCAACAAATAATATTCATGTAAGTATGCACAAAATAAGCAATGGCTTTTAGTGCAAGTTTTCTAAATTCCATAACTAAATATGTACATAATTAAAATTGGTTTACCAACATCGTAAATTGTAACATAACATTTTCCCAATACTAACACCATTGATTTTTCAATTGATTTAATGACAATTTAATAAACAATTGGATTTACATACTACTGTTCTTAATTTTATATAAAACATTTGAAGCTGGACGATGCCAACTGGTGTGACTTTAAACCACTTTGTTGGAAATGGTGCCAATGCCATCAATTTCACATTCCACAATATCACCTCTCTAAAGCAAGAAACAATTTCATTTCATAAATACTACCATCTTCTGACATCCAAATTTATTTTAGTTTCAATTTGCTCTCTAGCTTCGTTCAAGCTTCCACATATTCAAACTCCTAAAAATCTTGGAACTTGTCTATATATTTTCAAATTCCTTAATAGTCTTTAAATCTCCATCCTACTGAAATCTTAAGAAATTTGGATTCGTGGAGCACCCTAACGTCCCAAGTTTTCCAGAAATTTCTGCCACTGAATTCTTTAAATTAATATATTTTTCCATCCCCTTCCTATTTCATAAAACACGTCTACAAAATATATTCTACATGATCAATGATTTCTACTAAATCCTGTTGTTATTTTTTCATAAGTTCCCTTTTTTGTAATACTTTTTTAAAACATTGTGTGGGTGGTTCAGCTTCTATTCTTGACTGTTAGTTGGTAAAGTCAAGTCCAGTGGCAGGGTTTTCAGGGTTGGAAAAATTCAAGTAGGATTCCATAGCTTATTCCTTACATTTTCAAGGATCCCTCGCATGACTAAGCATTACAAGAATTTCAAGCATAATTCCCGACTTTTTCGAGAGTGATACAAAAATTCGAGCACATTTCCCGATATGAAAGTAAAACTTGAGAAAAGATACAACCCGAAAACAGGAAAAATCACAGATAATGGAGAAATTAATTATGTGGACAGTTTATTCCTCTGATCAGAACCAATCTTTAAAAAATTAACTAATATTCTTGTATTTCAAACTCCCAGGTTTCCATAAATTTTTCATCAACTTCCACAAATACAGAATGTATTTTTTGGCAATTTCAACATTTCCGAATTCTCCAAAAGCCTCAAATATAAAGTTTCCTATCTGAATTTTTCATAAATGTCCAGTAATTGAATGAAATACCATTTTTGGACACGTACCTTAAGGTATTCGGGTGGTTTCCGAAAGCAGCCAACTCCAGGTGGCGTACCTGTTAGGATGACATCGCCTGGTAGCAAAGTGGCAAACCTAAAAAAAAACGATAACGTAATATGACTTACGCTGACATAAGATGTTTACGTAAGAATTCTGAGGTTGGCAGAAGACTTGCTTACCGAGACACAAATGTGACCAAAGCGTCAATTCTGTGAATTAATTCCTTGGTGGAGCCATCCTGTTTGGTGACCCCGTTGACCCGGCACCGGATACCAAGGTTGTGAGGGTCTGAAAGATTCCCGTATACTGTTAGTTCTGATAGAAACTCATCCCTTAAAACCATTTTATTAAAATTTCCCAGCAAATTATTCTAATGTACTCCTACAACTCCTGAAAAGATGTGGGCAACGTGTGGAACAAACCACATATATATGCAAACCTCCTAATTCATCCGCTGTGACAATCGATGGTCCCAAAGGGCAAAAAGTGTCCATCGTCTTGCCCAAAAGCCATTGTCCGCCATTTTTTTGTAACTGCCAGTCTCTGGCGCTGACATCATGGGCCACTGTGTAACCAAAAACGTGCTGAAGGGCATTATCGATCTGAAGCCATAATAAATATGTCATCAATGAACAGTCTCGTTATTAAGCAATTAACCACAATCGCAATTTGGCGCAACATTACCGGAATATTCTTGCCTGCTTTCCCAATGACTACGGCCAATTCAACCTCCCAATCTAGTGCCTGAAAAAGAAGACGGAAACTGAATATTGTTTGGAACAAGAAAATCATTTTCAAGATAAAGTAACACATCTGCATATCAATGTACGTGATAAGTTCTTTGGATATATTTTGATGACAATGCATATATTAATAAAATATGGTACCTTCGTTTCATTTGGATACTGAATGTCTCCATAAGGACCTGTAATCGAACTGGGAAATTTGTTGAAAATAATGGGCTCTACGGGCAATGGTGATCCCTGTTCTTCACAGTGATCTTTGTAGTTCAAGCCAATGCATATCACTTTGTCAGGTCGGGTGACCGGGGGTAGGAAAGTCACTTGGCCCCTTGGTATCGCAGATTGCTCATTCTTTAGAAATCTGGAATCATAAATAACAAGAATATGGTTTCGTAACCATAGCAGTCAGTAGACTTACATGGGGGGGGGGGGGGGGGGGGGTGT
>JAUJYV010002808.1:0-11545 GCA_033995625.1 Ophyiulus pilosus | reverse complement strand
TATCTCGGTCAATTATTGCTCGATTTTGAAATTTCCTTCGGTTTCGTAACGTAAGTAACGTCCTCTTTCATATTCTGGAAGAGAAAAAGCGAGTTTGTAAAACACCATAGCAAAAACAGTTTTTGGAACATTGTTTAGGACTGTCTCTGGGTTTTTGACACTGGATTATGAAAGAGTGAGAAAGTGTGAGAATACAGCAAGAATTAGCAGAGCATCGTTTTTAGAAATATTCTCATTACGAGTAGAATGATGTCATATTGCAATGGAAAAAAGAAATAAAAAACTGATACCAAACGCATTATATTTTTAAAAACAAACTGGCGTTTAATTTACTTGAAAAGTGTGAAGCCCTATTTAGCAGGAAAAGTTACAAACATAAACGAGGAAAAGTGAACAAGGTACAAACAAACCTGCGATACAACAGTATTTAAACAAGCCAATACTCATGCTGCAGAATGCAATAAATTAGTAAAAACTCACCCTGCAGGAGTTATTAATGGCTTATTTAAGATTCCTGCTTGTATCCAAAATCTCATATTTGTGTTAATCTTCCTATAAACCTTTCATTACAACTTGTCATTTAGCTGGGAAAGCAAAACGTGCAACATATCTCACATGTCATAAAGTTCAGTTCTAATATTTTGCACATTCTATCTTCATTTAGGACATCGTGCATTTCCTGACACAACAACACTGTTACTTGGTGTAAAACTAGAACCTGCACTTTTGGAAATTTTGAATTTAACAATTTTCATCCAAGCTGTTGTTAATTTTTCGGAATTTAAACACATTCATCACTTACACACTTTACCTCAGGACTAGACAGGTTTTCTCATATTAACAATGAATTCCGAAAAAGGCAGGAATTAGACGGTCAGGATTTGGGAATAAACCGGGTATGCAAAAAGGTATCAATAATCTAACAACCAATCCTAACCTCATAATTTCTTATTATTTAGCATGCACTAGGATGAACAAGTTCGGTACAGATCCAAAATGCCCAAATGCTTGTCAATAGCGATATCCTTATGGTGAAAAACTCCAAATATCTAATGTATGCAAAGAGTACCGATCGCATATGGAGCCTCTTTCTCGCCTTCGAATTAAAGCAATTGCCGCCCTAACTTGCAATTACTGCAAGTGCTAAAAAACTTACATGGGAAATTACTTCAGTACTTCAGTCACTGTCATTTTTTGCTAATTGATATTCGCAGCCTTTTTTTCCAGTCTATGCTAGACACATGTTTTCACATGAAATCCCAATCATTCAGCAAAGCCACTCAATTAGAAATAGCAAAACTAATGTAACTTGCCAAAATAGTGCTGACACACTAAAAATCCTCAGGGATGACTCCATTTACAATCATTACTAAGCATACTGAAAACCAAACACTAACACGTACTAATAAGTGGAGTTTCAATATCTTTTCTAACAGCTTGTATCGTCTATATATGAGCACTTGCTTTGCACATAACGATTATTTTTTAAAAAAACTGGTTTTCTGAAAGCTTGTAATAATGATATGGCAACCACTTTGAAACCGAATGATCCCTGATGACTGAGACGTCATCGTCTAACTAAAAACTTGTAATGGGAATCGGCACAGGAAATGACTAAAGACGATTCAGGCATCTACTATTTGGCACAAACATTCAATCCACTGTCGCAAAACACCAATAATAACAACAACATTACTCTGATATATATTAAAATATTGACTTACATCAGCCAACAGTCTTCCTCAGCACACACGCACACACGCACACACGCACTCACATACACAACACGATCATTCTGAAAGACGTTTTGTTTTACTCTGTGTAGAAGCGATATGAAAAGGAGGGATCAGAGGTCACAGCACCAGTTTCAGATAAGAAAACCTACGTTTCGGCAAAAAGCAACCAGTATTTAGCTTGAAAAACACAGTGAACTACGAATAAACGCCAATTTTCGTTTAAAAACACCAGTTTCATTCAGATCTTATTCCAAGAGCATATCAATCGGCGGTCACCCGCACACCTTCTCCACCGTCGATTTCTTCAGGCCACAGTTCTGCTGCTGGTGTGGGTGGAGGGGTAGCTTGGCTGGGGCCAACTTAGAGGGGAATTGGGGTGGTGGACAGCCACCATAGTAACCACTGAAAAGGTTGGCAAACGTGTACTGTGCGCCGCCGCCATTGACCAGCGGTGGCGTTGAGGACATGGCCGATGCCCTACAGTCGTATTCCGAATGCGTGCCTCCCCCTTGCTTCTTTTCGTTTCTGTTCAAATCCTGCACTCGTGATGCAGCCGCTGACTTGTCTGTCGCAGCAAACAGAAGTCCGGCGCTGCTCAAACCTGTGCCAGAGTTCTTTCTCGAAGGTAGGTTCTTGGGCGGCACGTTGGGTGGCTTCTGGCTGTTGCTGCTGTACATCAGCACGTTGTTAGACACTGACCGGTACAATTCTTGCCTCCCTTGCTGGCTTCCCTGCTGTTTGTTTTTGTGCTTTTTCTTCTTCTTTGTGTGTTCTTGTTCCTATAAGGTGAGTAGGGATAATCACAAGGATAATAGATATAAATAGAATAATTTTAATTAATGAATTCAATGAATTAATTAATAAATTAATGAGAAGGACCCTATAGGGTCCTTCTCTTTCAAGGATGATTCAAGGTGGAATTCAAGTTTATGAATAACAGCACCAGAAGAAACAAATTGAAATCCAGATAGGCTTCAAACAAGAAAGGGGCAAACATTTTATGAATAGATACATTCATCTGACAAATCAACGGAACAATGAAGTGGCTATGTAATGGTGTGGTAAGCTTACCTTAAGTGGTGGCCCGGCCGTCCATGCTGGTATCGTTGGTTCGGCTATCATTAGGTCCGAGTAGCTCCCTGGAAAACAAATTAAAAGACAGTGGTGAGTTTTGCAGAAATAAGCTTAATCCAGATGATTAACTAGTACATTTAGGCCACCCACCTAAAAATATCACAAACATGTAATTATAAAAATCGTCACACACACTAACAGTGCATACTTTTTTAAACAACTAAGCAAACATTTAGTTTGCACTAGTGCTTTTATTGGGATGTGTAGTTCGAAAATAAAAATGCATTGTAGGACTCAATCCATCTGGCCAAATAAGGGTTTTTAGATTTTTTGATAATTTGTAACAGTCAAAGATGTCGACCCGGGAATTGAACCCAGGGCTCCAGATTGAAAAACCAAAAGCGTTACCACTACCCCACGTAAGTCGGTTATTATCTTCAAACCGATATTTCCCACATGCACACAATTTGCTCTAACTCTCAAACTCGAGTAAGTAGAAAAAAATGCGCGTTTAAGATTTCTATCTTACCCAGCCATGGTCGTTTCTACTTGAGCAACAACAGCTTCCTTGAAAGCTTGCAAAAATAATAACCACAAATAACACTGTTTTCTCTATATTTTAGAATCATTTTTTCACACGAACAGGTTATAATAAAATGGAAAAGAAACCCAAGTATAAAAAGTAAGACGTTTCTTAATACTTATTGATTAAGGAAAAAAAATTGCTTTTAAAAGTTTTTTTTTTCTATTGCAAATGCATGCCTTTATGCATTCTTTATACGTGTACAATTTACTCTTGAGATGCTCACAATAATATTAACCATCCAGCACGACTTGCAAAATATATACTTTAGTGTTAAAGATGTCTAAATACCAGAAACGTTGAGTGCCTCCGTGCTAGGTCTCCGCCGGTCCCTCATATCCAATCCGTTGGAGGCACCGGCGCAGTGCCTCCCCACGGCGCTCGAGTCAGAGTTCCTCCTCCTATGGGTAGTATCCACAGAGCCGCAGTGCTTCTTCCGGCCTTCGCCATCGGATGACCTCTTGGATGAGGCGCTTGTGTTTGGATAGACAACAGACACTGCACGACCAGAGCGTACCCTCTGCTTCTGGCTTGACCGCATGCAGGCCATGAAGAGGGCTGCCATAACGCATGCCTCTATAGCCATGAGTAGGATATGGCGAGTGATCACGGTGGCATGGATGCCATCCTGTTCCTCCTGGAGATTCATAACCATCTTATGCATGTTGTCTAACTGAGACTGCAAGTTAAGGATTACTTCTTGCTGTTTGACGTCCTAAAAAAGAAGGAAAATATATTTGATACTGTATTGATTCATTTTTGGATGTCACCTCAGTTCTTTGACTCGTCAAACTTTTAAAGTTTAACCTTTCAAGTTAAAAACTTTTAATAATACATAAAATAATGAAAAAACAGCATTTGGGCTTTTTTGTAGAAAATTATTAATTATAAAACAAATAACTATAAGGCTTGGCTCATATGGACACTCGTATAATCGGGATTCTACCGTATATGGAATTCAAGTTTATGAATAACAGCACCAGAAGAAACAAATTGAAATCCAGATAGACTCACCCTATCATAGGCGTTTCTAGCAGTCTCATTCAATGCACCAATTGTCTTGTTGAAAGCCTTTTGCATCTCCTCCATTTGCTTGCGGTAGCGCCGGCTCAGTTCTTCCAAGTACTGGCTGCTGAGCGACATGTTCAACTCCAGAGCCTTGATACGGTTGCTCAGTCGCACAAACACAGACTCTTTTTGCCCGGGTGTCACTACGCCAACACCGTTAATCCCACCATTGTTCAGTGGTTTTCCGTTTCCACCCGCGGCCATGACCAAGCCATCACCATTAGTGGTGAATCCGCCCTGTGAACTGGGAGGTGCGATAGTTGCCCCTTCGTCATAAGCATTTTGTTCTTGTTCTAGAATTGAAGAATCTGAATCCAAGTCGGCACTTTGTTGCGGAGCAGATCCAGAGGTATCTTTGGCCACATTTACATCGGGAGGTGGTAGAACTGTGGTGGTCGAATCTGCTGGAAGCTTCCTTGCTGTAGTGGCGGAATGTTCTTTAGAAACCTTGACATCGTCAGGTTTCACCTCCAAGCCACGTGTTGCCTCATCTACAGATTTTGAGGCTGTTGACGGACTTTTAGTCTCCCTTCCAGGCGGTAGTGGCACCTTCAGTTCAGTGGGGACACTAGCAGCAACAGAATCTAGCGATACTGTTAGAGGCAACTCCATCGAACTATCTTTGGTGGACAATCTTAAACTCTCCTCGTTCTTTAATAAAGATACTTCAATTTCTGATGCCAAGATGCTCCGTTGCTTTGCATTTGGCACCAACTTGCTCTCCAATGGAGACTTCACATCAACTGGTAGCGTCCGAGTGGGCAAAATCTGACTCTGGAAAGAACTGCTGGAGCTTGCTGCTTGACTCCCCTTACTCGGGTGTTCCTCTGGCTCTATAGCTCCGGTGTGAATCACAGATTTGCTGTCTGCAACATGAGCTTTCAAACCGGGAGATTGGGGCACTCCTACAGCAGTGGCATCCAGCCTGGTGGAGCAAACAGCGTTGTGATCCACGCTATCGCAGTGATAAAGATCATCGTCACTGGCAGCAGACTTGGTGGTTCTCAACAGACTAGTAGTTGTTTCGAACAATGCCGTAGGAGTTACATTCGGGACATACACAAGGTCCAAGCTTGCAGCAGTCAAGTTGGATGTGCGATTCGCGCTCTGGCACTGGAGGTCCGGCAAGGGCAGTCGACTGTGCTCGTCCAAAAGCAACTTATCCAAATGACACAGAGCTCCAAAACCCACAGAACCCAGGACGGCACTGTAAAATAGGCACGTTGGATGGACGGGCGCCGAGGCGCGGCCCAATGCTAAAAACTCTGTTTTTTCACCACCACATTCCTCAATGTGGGGCACACACGTGGAAAAGCACTGTTCGAGGAGACGGCCATGGAAGGTAGCAGGCCAGACACGTAATAGGAAAGCCAACAGTTCAGGATAGTGGCAGCGGAGGTGTGCAACGGCTGCCTCTTTTGGGCATCTGGAAGTATCCTCCACTGTTTTTTCTTCATTGACACCTTCACAATCTGTATTGGGCAACCTCTGCAGGCAGACGCATTTTTCAGAATAATTGGTAGAATTATCTTCAGATGAGGCAGAGAATTTTGCCAATTCCCCACTATCAGAGGACACTATAGTGAAAAAAATCATAAACATTGATTGGACTCTGAAGGATGGCTTTGCAAACTTGAAAAAATGCAATTGACACAGTTTGGAAGAACTAAAGCAAAACATTCTTTTTCATCGTATGAAAAAAAAAATGAGCTGAGGAAAACAAATTGAGCTGATAAAACTACATAGTTATTCGCATCCACATATGATGCTTACCGCTATTGCTCTTTTCACTCCTCAGCACCTTCTTGACGATATTCATGACTACATCCTTGGCGCTGCCAAACAAGTTTTGTGATTCATGACTAGACAAATGCTCCCCGTCGCTCGCCACCTCGTCATCTTCGTCCCCCAAGCCACGTCCGTGGCTGTCTGCGCTCTCCTCGGTCTCCAGTGCCTCGTATTCACTAGTACCGAACACCCTCACCAAGCTCAATGGACAGAAATGCTCAGACCCATAATGGCTAACCATCTCCACCTGAAAAAGCAACAACCTGTTACAAAAAGGCAGAACGTGGCTTTTATTGACTTGACCAAAAACGTGGCATGCCAAGCTCCTTCTCGAACCTTGATGTATTTTCCAAATGATGCGTGTTCAAAATTAAAGTTCTGCACGGTTCTCTCGTCGGTGGCCATGAAGGTGCCCAAAAATGTCCAGTCTCGGGTGGGATACCGATCACTGGAATAGACGCTGAACTCCTTGGGTGATGAGGAGAAAAGCTCGAAATTTGCCAGGTCTATGCGGTCAGCCTGGATGGACTCGCAAAGCTCGATGACCAGCCAGATCTTTGCCGTGCATGGGTTCAACATGTAATCATCTCGAAAGTGGCTGAGTACTGCACCCGTGCTTTGCGCCTCAGGATTTGCGTTGATCACCTTGGCGCCACAGTCCACAGAGGCATAGTTCTTGTGGCGCAACTGCTTTGGGGGGATCTTGTTCTGCTGACTAGCGGCTGCTGGGGGATTCGAACCTGAAAAGAATGAAGAAAGGCAAATAATTTAATATTTTAAGTATACAATCTTCATGAACATACTTTTGCTTTTGGAAATAATTTTACCTGTAAAAGGTATAATTTCTCATGCACAACAAGACATTGATATTTTTGTAAAATTTAAAATGTTTAAATTGTACTGTAATTTTTGAACAAAAGGTTGTCGTTAAGACTGTCAAGTATCTGGGGGGTTTATATATGCAAAAACCTCTCTTGGAATCACCATTTCACTAAAATTGTTGGTGCAGCGAACCAATGTCTTAGATTCATTCAACACATATTTCGAGTATTTGTGGAAAATATAAAGGAAACTGGCTACACAACCCTGATTCGCTCTATGTTGGAATATTGTGCTCCTATTTGGAACCCTCACAGGATGGTTCATATTCAGGATATAGAGATGGTCAAGCGTAGGGCAGCCAGATTTGTTAAGGGCAGTTATCAACATTCCGCGAGTGACAGAAATGCTCCACTATCTAAATTGGGTTAATCTGGAGAGGCACTACCATATAGGCAAGTGTGGTTCTACTTATCATACCTAAAGGACCGCAAAAGCACTTCAACATGAGCCCGCAGGCCATAAATGTTCTTTGAATCAAAACTCACTGACCGTAGAATTACAGTATTTAAATTTGTACATTTTTTTTTTTTTTTGTTCAAAAAAATAAATGTTTGTGTGTACAAAAATAGTACAATTTTATGGAAATAATGAAATATAGTACGACAACAATGATCCAAATTAAATGTTTCCGAGGCGTCTGTCTAGAGCGCAGACCTGTAAAGGGCATAGTACGTGCTACACAGCTTGCATCATTGCATGTGAACAAATATGGAATATCCATACATACCTTGTTTGACCTGCTCCTCCAACCTCTTTTTGGACCACTCGCTGAACGATGGCATGTCTTCCGTGACCGGCGTTCCACTGCTGTCCAAAGGATATTGTGGAGAAGCTTGGGTTTGATGCTGCTGCACTGGTGTAGCATTATCAGTTTCGCCCTTGAGCTCCGCAACATGTGGCTGTTTTACTGGCTCGCTGCTGTCTTCTCTTTCTGGTTTATTCCCAGGGGTGGCAGCCTCTTTGGTTTTGCGATTTTCTTCGACTACCTCGGTAACCTTCTCTGGCTCACCTTCAGGCTGCTGCTCCGGCAAAGGGACTTCCTTCTGACCAACCAGATCTGCCGTCGTCTTGACAGCAGCCTGCTTACCAATCTGACTTGTATCATCTTTCACGGAGGAGGCAGGAAACGGTGCCTCCAAAACTACGTTCTCCTTGAACAGCAAGTTGTCCCTGTCTGTTGCTTCAAGTTTGTCCAGATTGCTACCAAATTTAAAAAATAAAATAAAAATTAAATTCTGCCACAGTACCTTGGCAAAAGCAGAAAACCATTTCAGGACAAACTCTGCTGAACCAGAGAAAAGCTTACTTTTCCTTACATCCAGTCATTTTACTCAAGCTCAAAACAAAATTCAATAAGATTACACTTAAGTACCTAAACCGCCATTTTAGTTTCATATTTTGTAGTAACTATTTTGTATAATTCAAAGTCAGACGAGAACGGGCCATTTTGTCCAGTTATCGCATCCGAGTGAGCAGAGACAAATAAATAATTTCTGTATTGAATTAGAGACAAATGAACCCTAACTAATACATTGAAATTGTCTGTAGCAATAAAGTTTTGAACTATTGACACATGCTTGCAAACCATCTGCAGAAAGCATCATCAAACACAGATTTTTCTTCTTCAATATATTAGAAAATATACCATAAACTGCTTATGACCTAATTTTCAGGCAAATTTCGTCAAAGGCGTGAGGTTACCTATCAACATTTCTAAAACTTCTACTGAAAATGTCCATACATATTTTTGCAAGTGTCAATCAACCATTGACGAGACACCAAGCAGCCGGCTACAAAGTGTCTTGTCACTAGTGTGAAGGTGGCCAGTCCAAGGAGTAGATTTCTGGCGCCCCTAGCGACTTCCGCACAAACTCGATGGTTACAAATCTTGGGGGTACCATGGAAAGGTCAGCGGCGCGATTTTTGGCGTCTTCCGTGTTGCCAATTTCTCCAATTTCCCCCTAAAAAGAGGCACGCGCCGACCTTGTCCTCGTTTCACCATAGTAAAACATACTGCAAACCAGCCTTGCGTTACTAAACTATTCTATGCTCAAAAGAGGAAATGTTCAAAATGCAAACCAGAAGAGATTATGCTAACAGATTATGTTCGCAGTTAATCCTTAAGCATTATGAAAAATGGATTCCTAAACATATATATCATCTGGGAGAGATGCACAACGAAAGTAGCTTTTCATCACGATTATGTTATTTACAATTATGCAACTTTGCATTAAATAAGCAACGTTATGAAATCGCCATACCAAGCTGCACCAAGTTCAGATTTAAGTAAATTTGTAAATTAAGACATTGAGTTACCAACATATAGCAAGTTCACGATAAGATGGTAATATTGCAGTGATGCCCACACCACAGACGTATGACGGAGAACCCCCTCATCCCCAAAATACCCAGTATTATACCATGTATGGAAAAGCAAATATATAGCCAGCTGTATAGTAAGGTATATTGCAAGAAGTACCAGCTTTTTCAACATTCCTCAAATAAAAGCACATGTCCAACACACGAGTATAACGTAATTTGCACTTCATTTTCATATTCTTTCAAGTTACTGAATTAAGTTCATGGTATACATCTTCGAATACCAATAAATTAAAACGCGATAATAATGTAGATCGAATTGAAAAAAAAAAAAAAAAAAAAAAAACTTACCCGGCGTCAAAGCGCACCAAGTACCAAAGGCACAGGAGGCAAGCAATCATCAAAAGTTCGAAACAATCTTTCGGAAACTTGGGGAAAAATCGCGAAAACGTGGCTGTCAAATTCATAGACACTTTCGTCCTTTTCCCCTTCATCAATTTCACCGACATTCTTCACAAAATAATGTCGTGGCACAAAACAAAATTAGATCAACAGATCAAGTGAAGAGTTTACATTTTCGATACCCTGATTAAAAAATTTGAAAAACCGTCCTTAGCCCCTGTCCTATGGGGCGCACGTAATTAGAAAAAGTGGTGCAAAAACCCCACCAGTAACTAATCGGCACTTGAGACGGTTTCCTTAGGACTATATATACCAAGCTGCAGATCAGGAGGACCACTTTCTGAAGCAACCAACTGTTCACGTCGCAAGAAGCGAAATGAATAAAAGGTAGTAAGGGACAACGGCCATCGAAAGTGACCAACAAATAAAAAACACGAACATGGAGTAATTACGGACACTTGGCAAACTGCAGTGGGTCAATATCAAACCGAAAAAACAAAAATACATCATAAATTCGTGCAATTAAAACCAGAAACCAGGTGGGGGGTAAGAAAAGGCCCACCCCATCGAGTTACCTCCAAGATTGTCCAAGTAGGCCAATTAAACACGATTGGCCCATATATGAAACAAATGGAAACCGGTGAAATCAGTCGAATATCGGACTGTTGAATTAATCGAGTGTCATCCACTTAAGGAGTACGTAAACTTTACTTAACTTGCTGTTTGTAAATGCTGATTTACGAAATTGTGAGGGAACCCAAATTCCTACTTCCATTTAAAACCACGGAGGGAAAAGGGTCACGGATTCACAGTTATGACTATCAAATTGCGAAATTTAATCATTCTCTCAGTTTTCGTTTAATCAAATTAAATAAACTTTAGTAGTAAAAGCGAAATGTGAAAACAACAGGCATTCAGTGTAGGCGTACTTAAATTCCGAGGATTCTTACAACACATGTTCGGTTGTACTAAACTTCTGGAAAATTTAATGTCGACCATAAAGTTTAATAACAGAGAGATCAGAGTTTGAGCCAGCCAAAAATCTAACGAATCTAACAAATTCAATTAAAAAATATAACAATATGCCTAACAATTTATTGTCTTCCTGTCTTTCTCAAGCAAATTATTTTAGAACACAATTCACAGACAATGGAATGGCTTCTACTATTTTGTAACCGTATTTTCCGCAATTTCGGATTACAAAAATTATTTACAGAATTATTTACAAAAAAATATTACAGGGGTCTGGTGGTTACATTTTTATTTGTGCAAAATGATGGCAAATTTAATTAAAATGGGAATCTTCCATTTCTGTAGACACGTGACTTTTTTGATAATTAATAACTGGCAATGTGAAAGCATTGTGAAATTATTATTCCCCCCGAAATTTTTTGATTAATTCCATATTTTCTAGACTTAAAAGAACCATGTTTTTATGTAACAATCTTGAAACTATTTTCTCACCCAAAATGTGCGAATTCACTTTATCACAGCCATTTCTAATTGTTTAACGAATTTAATTCCCTAGTCATGCAAACTTATTGTGTAATCCAATTTAAAAGAAGTAAAATACGTTTTTCCATGCCATTAATTCTCAGAATTATTTTCATGGTGAATCAATTCAATTCAATTCAATTCAATTCAACTCAGTACCCTACAGTCAGCAAATAAATGCCATGTGGTAGGGGGGTCG
>JAUJYV010002807.1:0-11549 GCA_033995625.1 Ophyiulus pilosus | reverse complement strand
ACGTGTAGTCTGAATGAATCAGGATGAACAAATTTATGTTAATAGGATTCATTTATATCGTTAAATTTTAATACAAAAACTAAATTATATCCAAAAAATTATATCCATTTGTACTTACATTTACTATTGCAAGAAGGTCGTCTGTACACTGGTCTTCAATTTAACTAAAATATAACAGACAACAGTGCTACAGTCTTGGTTGGAGCGCTGTAAACGAAATGATACCAACTTCTTTTTTTCCCTTTGATCTCGACCGCCTCATTTCTGCCACAGATTGGGCAAAACCCCAAAAGAAACGTGAAATGATTCGTAAAGTTTAGGGTGACCAGACAATCTCACAGAGGTCCATTTTCCGATGGCACAAAAGGTTCAATAGTCAAGATTCTTTTGACGATGATGAAAGGAGCCAAGCACCTCGCGGAACTTGGACATTGTGAGAGAGACAGTTCTGCGTGATCGTCGCCAATCAATTGATGGTATTGCCGAGGTTGTGGGCATATCGCACGGAAGTTGTCATGCGATTTTAACAGACGATCTGCAAATGCATCGAGTTTGTGAAAACATTGTGCCAAAGATTTTTTCACAACAACAATGTTATGAACGCATGCGGATTTCAGGTGAACTGATCACTGCTGCTGATAAGGATCCAGACATAATGAAAAAAAATCATAACCAGTGATGAGACATGGGTGTTTCTTTACGACCCCAGAAGCAATCGCAGGACGTCAACATGGAAGTCCTCAATGTCACAGCGGTAAAAAAAAATGCCGCCAAGAACGAACAAAAGGAAAAGTCATGCTCGAGGTATTTTTTGACTGGGAAGGTAACTTTCACTACGAGTTCATGAAACAAGGTGAAACAGTTAACAAGGAACGCTACAAAATGATCCTAATGCCGCGTATCCACTACACTAAAAATGCAACAATAGGTTGTTCAACATGTTTTGGTGAAACAATTTAGAAGAACAAGTTTGCCTACCGTGATGTTTGAGCAAACTTATGACGTGTGTTTTGGTTGAAAATGCATGTTTCATGAACTTTTTTTACGATCGCTCGTGAGGTGGTCCGGATCAAAGGGAAAAATGTTGCAATTTACTGCGCATGATCAGTATACACTTAAGTATACTTATAAGTATACATCCTTGGTAGAAGCGCATAATCTGTACGCGTTTGTTCACCGCTTGTATGAACAAAAATGATGGAGATGGGTCAGTATTCTTCAACATGTTGAGGAATACAATGTTTGAGGTTTGTCTTGAGTATTTGTATGTTTGTTGTTTGCATGTTTCATGTTTAATGTTTAATTTTTAGTGTAGTGGATACGCGGCATTACACGTCTTCGAGATGCGATTCAGCAGAACCAAATTTTTGGGCGATCAAAGATTGGAAACTTCTTCATGACAATGTTCTCGCACACATATCATTTCTGGTGCAAGAATACCTATCCAAGCATGGCACTGTGGCACTTCCTAACCCCCTATTCTCCTGATTTGGCTCCATGTGATTTTTACCTGTTTCCGGGTTTCTGACGGTTTTACTGATGAAAACGATGTTATTAAAAATTCGACGATTGCATTGAAAGAGGTTGCTAAAAATGGGTTTCAAAAATGTTTTGAACAATTGTACAAATGCTGGCAGAGGTGTGTTGTTGCAGAAGGACAATTCTTTGCAAATAATAGTGTTTAAACAACATTTTGTGTGTACCGTTTTCAGTGATTGTGTCAGTGCCAGCACTTTTTGACTCTAGAGGTATTACATAATTAGACAGTTTGAGCACGCCAACATTTTTATACTTACCTAAACGTTTTTGGCGCAAAGGGAGGAGCCACGCACTGAACTACCCAATGAACTGAACGTAATGGGTGTACATGCGTGGATCTTCTCTTCCCTCCATCAACGTTAAGGTAAGTATAAACACGTACGTTGGCATGCTCAAACTGTCAATGAGTTTTAGCCAGTCACGTTAAACAATGACGAGTTTGACATCACCATAAAAAAATGGCATTGTAATTCCATGCTTTGCATAAGGTAGCCCTTAATTCACATTCCAACCGTCAGTGCTATCAATCTCGTCATTGTTTAAACGTGGCTGGCTAAAGCTCTCTAATAATCCCGACACCAATGCGATCGCGAGAACGGGGCTTAGGCCTAAAGGAACGGAGTTCAGCATCGCTATACTGTATTTATAAACCATACACGCTTATCAAACCGTTGACAAAAATACACGAATTGATATTCCGTGAGAAAAAGTAATTGAGTTGGACTTTTAAGTGTAAATTTCACTAGGAAGCAAGACTTCAGCTGCGAAAAACATGGCACACGTGGGTCAAAACTAGCATAGTCAAAATTTGAATCAAATAGATTTTTACAAGCAATAAGTTTGACATAATAAACATGCAATTTATGGATGTCACTACTCACCGATAACAACGTAGTCGTCCAAATAAGGCCCAAATAAGAGAATCACGGAATTCACAAATCCAAGAAAGCCTCGCAACATACAGTACGAAACTAGTGAAACAGAATAAACTTGAACAGGAAGTTAATTAACACGCACGCGCACCTACTCCAAAATAAAGTTTCTTTATCCGTCATGCGCAGACGACGATTTTGTCGTGAAATTTGTTACGAATGCGACGTAAAAGTATGCAGTGCCAAGTAGCGAAATCTTCTTTCACTGAAAGAACAAATTTCACGAATTAAGCATCGTCTAATAATGGAAAAGGAATTTGGGGAGAACATAGTGCAGCAAAATCGTGCAGACGCTCATCAAAACATTACACAATATTTGGGGCTACGAGGCTCCGTACAATTTATATTTATCTGCGCATGACGGATGTACAAGTAAGTTATTTGATGTTTGAAACTATTTACTGTTACATGCTGTGTGCCTCAACTTGCAGTCGAAATGTTTCCGTTTGTATCAAGTAAAACTTCGATAATGTTACATTGATATTACAAAATCAAATAAGGGTAAGTAACACTAACGAAATGTATTTGTGCTTTAATTTAATTTTATTTTACCAGTAGTCGCAAAAGATTGTATGAAGGCAATGACAGCTTAAACCCTCCATAGGCCTACGACAGTGCTTAGCAACTTTAAAGTGCTAATGCTAAACTAGGATCTACAGTATGTAGAAATGTGTTGATTTTTAACTTTGTTTATATTTTATGAAAATATAGTGGACGGCTTTAAAGGCGTTGTTTTCTTATAAAAACGAGAGTCGTACGTTTTTTTTCTTGTATTAATTATCGAAATGCTGATTGTTTTCGTTGTGAAGGTCATTTGAGAGGACCAATTCAGGTTACAATACCTTTTTTATAAACTACTATATATACACATATATATTTACAGCATGCCAAGTGCAAAAATGTTCTAGTTAAGTGGCGTTTATGTAAAACCTTAAAGAACATCTGAACAGGCCGAAAATGTACGGAGTCCTGCAAGTGTAAAATGTTATCTTTTGGGTTAGTTTGGATTAATTCACCAGGTTAGGTGAATACCAAACCTAGGCTAACCAAAACCATTTGAGCGTTTACAGAGCTCCGTACATTTCGGACATTTCCGGATGTCATTTTCAATTCAATTCAACTCGGTACCCTACAGTCAGCAAATAAATGCCATATGGTAGGGGAAGTCGTACCCAATTTTAGGAGAATGCTCCTACTGTTTGTTTGTTTGTTTGTTGATTTTTAACGTTGGCGTATTGGGAATTTTGCCTACGAGGGGGGACTTCCACCCCCCTCTCGAGGGGTCTTTAACGTGCAACAATCAACACCGGACCTCGGTTTAAACTCTCATCCGAAAGAGCCGCCACTCAGGGAATTTCTCCCATCCGTAAAAATTCCCACCGACCGCGAAGCGAACCCCGCAACCTAGGATCGAGAGGCGAGAACGTAACCCACTCGACCATCGGCGTCGGATTTGTCTTTTCAGTTTTGTCCAGGAATGCTATTGGCCTGTCATTCTAGAGACCTGGATTCAATTCCCGGGTCGACTAACATGACTGGTTTTCCAGGCAAATTCCATTCTAGTTTCTCTAAAAATCGGCCGCGAGCATGTTCCTTCCTCTCTTCACTTCTATAATAAATTGTCAAAAAAATACAAATAAAAAACTACACTGTGAGTCACATAAAAAAGTAGAACCCAATAAAAAAATCACAACTTCTTGAAAAATGCTTCAAATCTGTGTATACTCCGTAGAGCTTGTGTGAATGAGTGTAGGTTCTCTGGTGGCCTTTACACAAGCCCAGAGTCTAACGTGCCATTCCTTGATTGACGAATCGATGATACACTGGTATAGCAGTGTTTCTGCAAAAAATGAAGTTTTGACCAAAAAACTTCTTTCGGACATGCGGCAAATCGCGGATTTTTTCAGCAAAATGGTGCGCCACCCGTTCACCGTGCTGGAGAAACAGTTGAACTGCTGCAAAGGAAATGCCACAGTTCATCAAACCCAACCACTGGCCACCAAACAGTCTGAATTGAATCCAGTGATTTGAAGAGTTCTCCAGGAAAAGGATTACAAATGTAAGATTAACAATATCAAGGACTTGAAACTACGAATTAAGAAAACTTGGATTGAACTCCACCAGCGTATAATCAATTTGTTAATTAAAGAATGGCGCGTTAGACTCCGGGCTTGTGTAGAGGCCACCGGAGAACATTTTGAGCACCTTGTATAATTGATTTTTGTTCTAAGTGCCAAATTTCATTTAAGTCGAAACATTTTTAACAAAGTTTTGATTTTTTTATTGGGTTCTACTTTTATATGACTGACAGTGTGTAATCCCAACTGCCAGGTTAGAACCTAATTCCAGGAGAATGCTCTTACGTTAGTAGCGATTTACACATCATTGTTAAATTGAATTTCTACTAAATCAAGAAATTCTCCAGAAAGATTACTCCATTGTCTCCATGCAAAAATAAGGACCATAAGTAAGCATCCCTCTTGGCACGAAGCTCGGTCATAGGATATGAGTGATCCCATAGTGGTCGCTAGGCGTTAATATATGGGAACAAGATGTGAATTAAGAGAAAGATATGATAATGTATGATAACGTTTGGTATAACAACTCTTGGTGCTCTATGCTGGACCATCTCTATATCCTGAATAGCATAATATTCCAACATACAGTATGTAAAGGTAATATTCACCCCACCACCTTGTTCATGCTATGGATGGTAAGAACTTCTTTAGTAATCCATGTATTTAAATGAAAATGCATATGCAACTACTTCCGTCACATTTCCAAACACTACTGTAAAGAAATAACGAATTTGGTGTCAATAATAAAAAGTAGACAATAAATTCCGACACAGCCAAAAATATACGCCAAACAAGTACAGTGGATTCCGCTTTATCTGGACATTGGTTAATCTGGGCAGCCATTTATTAGGGCCAAATTGTCAAGAACAAATCCGGACAGTATATATTTTTTAACTTCGCATATTCTGGGCAGCCGCCTAATCGGGACAAAACGCCTCCGCCGGATGTGTCCAGATTAAGCGGAATCGACTGTATTCACCACATGGGATTAATATTTGGTATTTCCACCCTTGGCTTGAATTAAAGCAGATATTCTTCTTGGCATTGATTCAATTAAGGGTTGGGTATTTTCTGGCCCAAGTTTACACCACTCTGTTGCAACAATTTCACACAGTTCCTTCTTGTTGGTAGGCAAGTGATTATGGAGGTTTCATTCCATAAATGTTCGACGGGATTCATGTCCGGTGATTGTGCAGGCCATTTCAACACATTAATCTGCTTCTGTTCAAACCACTGCTTAATAATATTTGCTGTGTGTTTTGGATCATTGTCCTGTTGGAAAATAAATCCACGTGATATCTTCAACTGCTTTTTCATATCCTTTGCCATGATTTGGTCAATGACATGAAGCTTGCCAACTCAATTCCATCCCATGCAACCCCATACCATGATGAAACCTATAAGTTTTAAAGAACCACAGACATTAACATATGGTACACTGTTGTTATTGGTTCTTGAATTTGTTACCTCCTCCATGCTTCACTGTTGGCCCTATGCATTATTATTTCAGATCTGCATTTTTCTCCCTCCAAACGTGGACAACACCATCCAAACCAAATAAGTTAATTTTAATCTCATCTGACCACATTACATTCTACCATTAGTCCACCAACTAGTCCTGATGTTCACGAGCACCTACTTTGGTCTGCTCACAATTTTGGACGATATGAAAGGCTTCTTACGGGACATACATCCTCTCAATTTGCGTTCCTTCAGTTTGAGCAGAAACATCCACTCCATATTCACTGGCAACTGCCAGTTTAATTTTTGGGGCTGAAAGAAATGGATTGCACTTCACTTTTTTACAATTGCTCTATCAATCCGCCTTGTTGTGGCTCTCCGTCGACCACGACCTAGCAGATTTTGCACCATTCCTCAATTCAATTCAATTCAAATTTATTACCCTACAGTCAGCACTGGTAGGCGATGTGGTAAGGGATAGTATAAGATCACATCTATAGGGTATGTACAAACACAAATACAAGGGACAGCACAGAATTGGTCACTCTTGGGTAAATTTTGCCCCTATGGCAGAGGAGAATTTCCACAAGCTTGGGATCGCCTTATGAGAGAGAATTCCACTTGCAAACTGTGCGTGGGAAGAAAGACCAAAAGTATGGGTCCTAATGTGCTCAAATTACCATCAAGGGGTTGGATTGGCATGTGCCTCGCCAGTTATATTTTAAAATTGGTTCCACTGGTCAGGCTTGAGTTGCAAGGTAAGCTGAAACGCTCAAAGAGGCCCATGCCTAGTACCTCCTGCCTGGACCTCAGAGAGGCCTACCCTAGAGTTTGGAGCATCCCGCTGATTTTTGCCCAGTCACAAATCTGTCCGCTGGTCGCTGTACCATCTCTAATTCCTGCACTTGCCCAATACGATCCAAATTCCAAACCGAGCATCAGTATTCCATAAGAGGACGGACCAATGAGTGATACACCACCTCCTTTACCTGTTGGAGACAATTTCGAAAACTCGTTAGACAAATCTCAGGCGCTGATTTGCTGACCCAATAATTTTACTAATATTGATATTCCAAAGCATGTCATTATTGATAGTGATTCAGAAGTACTTTACATATGTACGTGACCACTTTTAGAGGGATGCCCTCTAGATCATATCCAGGAACTGTTTTCTCATTCCCTATGGGAAATCCTCATAACTAAGCACTTGTCTTTGTTGAGCTTAAGTTGCCAAGTAGTACACCAGTTAGCGACAGACACCAGGTCCTGCTGCAACTTTAAGGGTTTTTCTCCTTCAACTGCATACAATGATGAGTCATCTGTAAACAACTTTGAATTGCAACAGCGAAGCTTTGGCAGATCGTCTATGAATAGCAAAAAGAGATGGGGACCTAGCACACTCCCCTGTGGTACATACCCTGGATTCCATTGCAACCCATCCAGAGTTGCTCCCCTCAACCATCACCTTTTGCCTACTGCTTGTCAGAAAACATTAGTGTTAATTATGTGATCCAGTATTTTACAAACTACAGATGTTAATAATAGAGGGCGATAATTTGCTGGATCTAATTTGTAATATATTCGAAGATTGGGCAAATACTTACTTCTATCCAATCACTTGGAATCACCCTAGTGACCGCTGAAAAAGTGTTGATAAAAAACGAGTGTGACTAGCTCTTTTAAGATTCGAGTTGGGATGTTATCAGGTCCTGCTGATTAGTTTGGATCCAAGGAAGTCAAGAACTTATCAACTCTTTCGTGGGCGATTACAATTTCTGGCATAATTTTATCAGTGAGAATCCTGATGTCTGGCAGTGTTGTAGTGCTCTCCCTAGTAAATACACTTTGACATTAGAGGTTAAGGGGAAGTGCTTACTTTGGTTGTGCTCATACCTGTGTCTGCCTTCATTAATAAGCGCTGTTATAGGATTGTTGGTTTTGCGCAAGGATTTGAAATATGCCCAGACAAATTTTGGATTATGCCTTAAAGACATGCCTAACGTTAAATTTTTGAAATGGTTTTGTGCATCCACTAGCATTTTTTTGAGTTTAGTGCTGCATTTGAATTTTTCCTTTAAATGGGATTTATAAGAATGTTGATTTCTAACTTTACATTGCAGATGCAGTGCGTGACATTTTGCTATTATGGTGCACTATTAACTTTTCTTGCCTGCCAAGGGATAACAGCCTCTATCCCTCAGGTAATAGTGTACGTAAAATGACACCACAATTCATCAACACTAATTTGAACAGTTTAACTACTAGTCATGTTTTCTGAGTGCCTAAGCATTTACCATTAAAATTGCCGTTGAATTGCCGGTTAAAATTGCTGAACCAAACGCTTCTAGGGAGGATATATTTTTGGATACAGATAATATAGAAATTATCATCTGGTCATGATCAACTGATAACAAAATCGGTTGAGACATTATAGGATGTTTTCTGGCCTCCTAGTAATTAATTACTACAGGATACTCCCTCTGGTTGGATTTAGCTGTTCTAAGGAAAATTTGGAAAAAGCATCCACGAGTTTCCGTGAACTTGTTGCGTATTGAGTGGAAAGAATATGAGCAAAAATTTTCCCAGTGAATGCCAGGAGGGTTAGTCTCCCCCAAAGATAATGATTTTATCATGTTTTTTGTGGAGTACTGATTGACAGATTTTAACAAATTCTTCCAAATGGGCGATGAAGTTTCTTGCCATTTTTCAGGGACAGGCTGCAAATTACTATTTCACAGCTGGTTTCAAATTTTGCTTCCCGCGTAGAGGTTATTCTGCCAGAATGAGCTACAAATAACCCTCCATACCCATCGGCCCTGTCCCTGTGGTGAACGTTCAGGTTTCCTGGGAAAAATTTGTTTGTGCATTGTGCCGGAGTTAGCCAGGATTCAGAACCCAGTATAACATCAGGTGAATAGGATTCTAAAACCTCCCAAAATTTTTGAGATTTGTTTATCAGACTTTGATACTTAACAATTATTATTTGAAACTCGTCATCTTTGTCTTTTACAGCAAACTTTGTGAGATCTCCCATTTTACATCCTACTAGTTTCCATGGTTAGATTCCTTGACTGGGCTTGGCTGAGGGTGGCACTCTATTGGAGTTTTGACTGATTGTAACCCCTCCAGGCGGGCAAGGTACACGGGGAAAAGATGGTCCCTGGCATTGTGACGACGATCTTCCAGTGTGATGCCACGTGCCTTGCAATTTGAATAATCAGAAAGATTAGTGCACTGCTTCATATTGAGTGAACCCTCTGAACGTAATGCACCGTCCACCCGAGATTAACTTTTCCCCTCACCATAAGTAGGCTGTGGAGAGTGGTGGAGACCTCTAGAAAGATGTTTTTGCGAGTTGCATTTCTGCAACATCGATGTCCAATGACCTTGGCATGGGTAGGCAGCATTTCCCCTGTTGGAGAGCAAGTTCTGGGTTTCCTTTAGCCACTTCTACCAGAAAAGCATAATTATCCAGTGTGACACTGGCCAAGGCTGACAAAGCCTTTCCTTGTTGGTCGCTTATGGCACTTTAGTACCAAGCCTCCGTTTTGCATATTCCAGACAGACTACCAAGGTTGGCCACCCCGAATTCTTTCTGGATAAGTTACTTGAATTCTTCTGGGTTTGAAGAAACCTGTGTCCTATAAAATACCATTGTTGTGAATTTGGCCATTGGCCTCAAGGTGGTGATGATCGCTTATGCCTTGGGTACATGGGCTTGAGCGGACGAGGTGGTAGTGGGTACACTGGTATCCAGCGATTTTTCATACTGCACCATGGTTGACACTACTGCTGTATATGATGGGGTGACAGTTTGGTTGTCGAACTGCAGTCTTCAGACTACAGCTTGACATCCTGATTCCAGACCAGGTTGTGCAAGTTGCACTTTTAATCCAGAAACCAAACAATGGATTTGCTCACTTGCAACCCGTGCACGGTTGTCAGCAAACAGTATAAAAGAATCCTTGGCTCTGTCCTGTTCACGGCTTACTGTTACACATATTCTGCACAATGAACAAATGCTGAGATATGCCAAGTTGAAAAGAATACCACCACGTATACCATGCACGTTTGGCTTTGGCAAAAAAAACCATGTTGTGGACTTATAAATGGCACTCTGTCATTTTTTTAGATGAAAAGAAGTTTAATTTGGATGACCCAGATAAATGTCAACACTATTGTTATGATATTCATCTGATTTCATCTGAAAACCTGGAGATGTACAAATGAGCAGACAAATGGGTGGTGGATCAGTCATGGTATGGGCTGATTTTTCTTTGCAAGGAAAGACTGATATCACGTTTGTTGGCTCAAGAATGGAGTCTATACTGCTATTTTGGAGGATCAACTCTCACCTCTGGGAGGTGAAAATTTCATTTTCCAGCAAGATAATGCCCCTTGCCACACTTCAAGGTTCACAAAAGCATGGTTCAATGAGCATAATATTGAGGTTTTCCCGTGACAAGCTCGATCACCAGACTTAAACTCAATTAAAAACTTATGGGGGCTTCGTGCCCGACTTGTTTATAAAGATGAACGACAATTTTCAAATGTAAATGAACTAAAAACAGCAATTGTCACTTCGTGGGAGAAGATCGCAGATGATATCATCCTTTCATTCGTTGATTCATTGATTTCATAAGTTGCCTAACTGTATTTTCGAAGTTATAGCTAGTCAGGGTGGCTACACCCTGACTAGCTATATGTGCTTATAATTGTGTCCATGTAGATTTCGACATTTTTGGGATTATCTATGCAAATGTTCTTTAAAAATAGATAATTTACGTTGGAAACATTGATCCAATGTGAGCTTAATTATGTATTCTCTTCTTGTTTCATTTATTTTGCTCTCGAATATCATTTATTTTGGTACTCGAATGAATTTAGTTTTTCTAGTGAACTTATAATTCTGTCTAGCACTGTAGTGTATTTGAGGAATGGTATTCACGTAAGCTATTAAAAACTTTTAAAAGTAAATTCATTGAGCGGTTGCAGTCACAACGAAGGATAAAGTGGTTTAACACCATGTTTTCAAACATGCAAACATTTAACTCGCATGTTTTGCATGCATGACGTTTGCTGTATATCCAGGTGTTTGAAATTAGAAGCAGAAATTAAGGCGTGAATGGCACCTAACAAGTTTTCCTTAGTTGCCAAAATGATCTAATTCAGGTGCCATTTGAAAATTATTTTATGTTTCTCACTTACACTGCTGGACAAAAAAATAGGTGTGATGGTATATTTTGGCAAATTTGATATTTTTTTATTCAAATTCTAATTTTGTGGGTTTACAAAAAATATGTTTTAATTCTAGTTAAAATAAAATAAAACCAGCAAAAAAAAACCAATAAAGTATCAGTTGAAATACTTTCTTAAAATAAAAATGAAAATAACAGATTGGACATTAAAATAGGTAAATTTGCTACCTGTTTAAAAAAAACTCAAGTAAAGTAAAATTTTAATTTTTTTATCAATTTGACATGTTGCCACTGTCAGTAGCCACTGTATCCCCCATTATTTTGCAAAACTGCTGCAACTC
>JAUJYV010002806.1:0-11510 GCA_033995625.1 Ophyiulus pilosus | reverse complement strand
GCCGTCCGAGGTCCATTGCGGACGGCCGGCCGGAGTCTTCGTTTCCCGTGCTCGCCGAGCACGGAAAAATGGTTTGCGTCATTGGCCGCCCGCGCGCCTTCGCGGCCGGCCGACCGAAGTTTCCTTTTCCCGTGCTCGGCGAGCACGGAAAAATGGCGTGTGGTGTTGGCCGTCCGCAGTCCAGTGCGGACGGCCGGCCGGAGTCTTCGTATCCCGTGTTCGCCGAGCACGGAAAAACAGCTTGAGTCGCTGGCCGTCCGCGCGCCTTCGCGGATGGCTGGCCGTAGTCTTCGTTTTCCGTGCTCGCCGAGCACGGAAAAACAGCTTGCGTCGCTGGCCGTCCACACGCCTTCGCGGACGGCTGGCCGTAGTCTTCGTTTTCCGTGCTCGCCGAGCACGGAAAAACAGCTTGCGTCGTTGGCCGTCCTCGGCCCTTCGGTGGCGGCCGGACGTAGGTCGGTATTCCCGTGCTCGCCGAGCACGGGAAAGGGTCCATTGGTGTGGGCCGTCCGTGCCCCTTCGCGGGCGGCTGGCCGTGGTTCTCGGGGTCCGGGGTCGGGTCAGAGCACGGTGGGCCGAAACCATGCTCTGCTACCATTGTTGGGGTGGGACGGGGTTTGACCCCGGACCAGAATAATGCCCAAAACATAAACATTTAACAAGGACTTACTTTATTGTTCATTAGCAAAAATTGTGTTATAGCAAAAGCTTGGTTGGTGATAACACGGTGGTGATTGCATGATAAGTGGCAAAAAGAAAGATGGCGGCCGGGACAATTTGACCCGGGCTGGTCCACCCGGGAAAAACGAGGACCAGGAGGGGAGGAAGGTTTGTTAGGGAGTTGCCAACTGACCCCGGTCAGTTGGCGGGACCATCGAGTCGCCCTCTCGTGGGAGCGACGCGTGGATAGGGCCCTGCGCGCAAGCTTGTGATAAATTTAGCCCCTAGCCCCCAGGATTTGTAACAAATAGGGCCTATCCAGCTATATCATGGATTTTACGCAGTGAAGAAATATTCTCGAGAATATACTCTTATCTGAAATGTTGCTCGTATTTCAAAGCAAAATTTCGCTCGCTCGACGGCTCGTATCTCAAATATCTCGTATGTCAGGGCACTCGTATCTCGAGGTACCACTGTACTTGTAATTTTTGTAAGGGTATTTTGCTGTACAAAGTGTTCATTTCTGGGGATTTAATCGTAGTATTGTTCGTTCCTGTGATTTTCACGTAGTGTTGTTAGTTCCTGTGATTTTCAAGAGTCTTACTGTGGTATACTTACATATACTTAGTGTGGTATATTTAAGGAAAAAAATTTTAATACAAACTTCAGTGGCACATATAAGTTATAAGGCACACTATTATGCCACTACATTTCATGTATGTAAAGTCAGTAATCTGTATGTTTTTTTCTATTTCATGAATTGTCTAGAAACAATGACTGATAAGCTTCCAAAAGCTGTTGGGCAAGTTCTAAAAAAAGACATACCCGCAAAACATACGAGCAAAGACAAAATCGTCCAGGTAATAATATAAATCCTATCATTAATAATTGCTATGTTGAATTTATATTTTGTAATGCAACAATTTTGTTTTTATTTCACCAGAATTTAAGGATTAACAAAACACTGAAGATTGTGCTTCATGGTAAGGTCTCTATGAAAAACGATAAATTGCATTTGATAAATTAATGCAAAGTCACAGTTGAACATCTTTATTCGTCTTTAGTTATTTTCGTCAAATTTAATTCAGCTCAAAATATGCAGTAAGAAGTTGAGACAAACAAGTGTAAACATACCAATAGGCAAAACAGTAGTGAGAACAAAAGACAGCATAACAAATTTAAACATTTCAATTAATGCAACAGAATGCGGGGAATCTACCTGTGCTAAAATGTCCAACAATTACATCAAGTATCTATCAGTTTGGAAATTATTTCTTCTTTTATCAGGTTATTTTTTCAGGGCTTAAACAAACTAAATCTAACTTATTCCTTTGAATGTACTGGCATGCTTCATCAAATGCTTTACAACTTTTGCTAAGGTCGAAGGTAAGGGAATTATAAGCCCTTTTCAGTTATATTGCCCTGTATGAATCTGATTGTGCATAATTTTGTCAACAATAATTTTTAGCATACTGCGTTTTTGTAAGAATTTAAATTCTTTAAATGATTTGGAGGCTTGCTGTTTCCGCCACTTGGTTATATTATGTGAGTAGCACACAGAATCCAAAATTTCACTTATCACACAGGAACAGCCAATATTGGTAATCGTATGGGTTTGCTTCTCATTCAAGGTTGGTGAGAAATTTTGCAGATAGAAGAAATTCCTTAAATTGTGTTTTTTTTTGTTGTGGAAATGTCTGAAAGTCTAGTTCCAATGTATCTTTCCTGGAGAGGGGATGGAAGACCCCCCTCATATGCAAAATGTATAGGCTTGTTAAATAAGGCTTGTGGCATACCTCATTACTAGGTTTCACTACTTGACATGCATATGCATGTCACCCCTGTCATCAAGGGTCGCCACCTTGCAGGCATGTTTTCCCGCTCTTTTGCTTTTCTCATTTCCCAATCTTTTTCTTGGTTGGCTGGTTGGTTAAAGTTTAAAGGCACAAAGACATCAATGACCATAGAGAGCTTAAACAATGTCGGTGATATATCCCCATATCCAGAATAAACTTAAGTCCAAGGAAAGAGAAGGTAGCAGAGGAAGGAGCACCATCGCAGCCTATTTTTAGATGAACTCCCCGGCACCGGCATTTGCCTGAAAACAACTGTGGAAAACCGCTAAAACCATAGTCAGAGCAGCCGTCCAATTTGGAATTCGAACCTGGGTCTCCCGATTGCCAGGCAGATAGCATTACCACTAAACCATCTAGCTCGGTGCAATCTTTTTCTTGTCTTTATCCACTCTTTTTACTATATTTTTTTCACTCTTTTTGCCTATTCCCTTCAGTTTGCTCCTGGACTTCCTCAAGGCAAGACAAAAATTTCGCAGTCTTCATGCAGCTAATCATTCAAGCCAACCATTTCACATAATCGTATTTAATAATTATTAAGCTTATTAGGGCGGTTGGTCCTTTTTGGGAATTTACCCCAGCTTTAAAACTAAAAGCACTTTAAAATGATTTAAAGTGCACACAATGCCTCATTGTTTACTGACCTCTTTGGCAGTGTCCAGACGGGAAACGGCAACCCTTTGGATCTATGTTAATGGGTTTTAGAAGGGAACTGTAAAGAAACGAATTGGTCACTTGAGAAATTAGATTTAGTAATGGGAGCATGAAGTCTAAATGAAGACTTCACATGGTAATTAAGCTACCGAGATAACTGCTAACTCGAACCCCCCCCCCCCACCATTATCTTACACCCCCTGGTCATCTAGGGTCGGGAGCCGCAAAGGGTGACCTGACCCAGTGACGCAGGTGAAGGTTGGAAAGGATAATCCCAGGGATCAAATCAGAAAGTAACCCCTTGGTACCTGAAGCCCTAATGAAACGTGTAGTGCCTTGTATGGAGAAATTGTAAAGATATATTCAAAGTGTGTAAGGATTGGATGTTTAAGTCGAATAAGGCGTTTCCCGAGTCCAAATACCCAACTAATAAGGCTAACACCTACGCGCCGAACAACAGTAAACCGGATGATGGTTTAAAACGTTCGCGCCGGCGAGGTCAAAGAAGTAATAATCGCTCTAAGGAAAGGACCGAGAGTGCAACGACAGCTAGACCCAATTGTGACAAGTCGTCGCATAACAGAAACGATCGACAGTCCAGCGGTAAGCAGTCTCACTGTTACATATGTGGACAAGTGAATCTCACCAAGTACACTTGAATCAGTCGAATGAGAAGACAAATTTGCATCCTGATAAGGTGAGCACGCTATCAGTCAGTTTGTGATGTGATGCAGCAGCTCCCATTATGTATGAAATTATTAAGTAGACTTACATAAACCTTATCCACGTGAAAGTAAATGCATGCGGCGTGAAGTGTACGGTGCTTCTAGATGGAGGTGCCAATCATTCGCTGGCAGGGAGTCAACTCTACAGCCAGTTAATAAAGAAAAAGGTAATATTCTACGAGGAATTATGACGTCTGACTATGACAGATTCGAAGGGACGTAATGTTACGACATTTCACGCTCCAGTCAAGGTAACAATCCAAGGTAGAAACTTCATCGTCCCAATTATGTTTATTCCAACCTGCAAAGATCTATAACTCATTCTGGGGAATTATTTCCTTAACATGGCCAAAGTAATTATAGATGTTGGGACCCAGAAGTGGAAGTTTATCGACGAGTTGGACGGATTTTCGATCAATACTGTCGAATCCAAGCCTCGTGTTGAGGGAATAAATTGGAAATATGTTTTCGAAAACAGAGATCCAAGAAACAGACATTGTCCTCCGGCCCGATGAAGGCGTTCATTTGAATTTTGAACAATGCCGAGCCGTGAATCTTCTACTTTTTAAGCATGGAAGGGTTTTTCAAGAGCCTATCGGGGCAGCTAAGGTGACTCCTCAGGTCATACAGCTCACGCCCGAGGCTAAACCGTGTTTTGTACGGCTGTACAACTACTCTCCGAAGCGAAAGGAGCAAATGAAAGAAAAGATTGCAATGATGATTCAAAAAGACTATCTTACTCCTGTTTCCTCGGAATGGGTCGCACCGTCGTTTCTTGTTTTTAAGAACGACAGTAGCACAGACATGTGGTTAGTAACGGATTTCAGGGCTCTGAACCGTTTTACTGTTCCTGACAATTATCCGATTCCTTGGATGGACAGCATTTTGGCTGAATTGAAAGGGAATCCTTACATGTCAACAATGGATTTAACGAATTGCTACTGGCAGATTCCCATTGAACAAAAATGTCAAAACTTTTTCAACTGTAACTCCGTTTGGGAGCCAATGGTTTTGATCCGCCATATCCTTACAGACCAGGAACCCATCACTAAAATGGAATTCAGACAATTCCAGATGGATGATCCTCAAGTGAAAGGGATATTAGTAGCGCTAGAATTCAGGGAGAGTAAGGACGCAGCAAATGCACGTAGATGTCTGACGCGTGGCTATGTTGTTTTGTACGAGATTTTATACTGCCATCTGGGGTTTGTTAAAACCGATGAGCCAAAATTGGTTATAAAAAAAGGGCAGAAGAATTTGGTGATTTCCTGGAAACATTTACGTAATGAAGCCGGCCACCAAGGTGTACAAGGCTCCTATTCCTGCATTTTGGAGAAACATTTCTGGAAAGGGATGAAAAAACATGTAATTTCATGTCAAAAAATGTGTCGTCTGTGCGAAGTTCAAACCTGAAAACGTCAGTAGATGAGCTGTTTATACAAGCCCACCAATTCTGCCTAAGTTTGAGTCCATTTTTAGTGGGACCTTTACCTAAAACTCAAGATGGATACACCAGTATCTTTACTTTCAGTGACATCACGACAGGCTACATGAAAATGTTTCTGGTAGCTGATACGAGAGCTGAAACCATCATTTCGATACTAATAAATGATATTTGCTTGCAGTACGAGACTCTGAAAATTGTCAAATGCGACAACAGACCCCAGTTTGTATCTGGAGTACTGCAAGTGGCAGCAAGAATGATGGCGTTTGAGATACAGAGAATGGTGGCGTACCATCCTCAGGCCAATCCTGTTGAGCGTTAGTATCGAGATTTGAAGGCAAAACTCGCCATTGCTCTGTTAGGTTATCACACACAATCGAATTTGCAACTTCCAGCCATTCGATGGGCCATGAACACGGCAGTGAACCAGACCATGGATCAGTCACCATTTTTCTTTGGGTTCAGCCGAAAGGGCAGGTCGCCATGTGAAAATCTGATGAAATTTCACGCACTGTGCCATGACAGTTTTCTGAAACTTCGTTGACTTCTTGATTAGAGAACATGTCCAGAGTAATGCTGGAAATTCAGTCAAACCTTAAAGAAGCAAAGGACGTTCGCAGACATGAACACTACATTGGGGTTGTCGGTGGGAAGTTTGATGTGGGTGATAGGGTTTTAGTAACTACACATCGTGCGCAGCTCGAAAAGTAAATCCTTTTCAGCCAAACTAGACCTTCGTCATGATGGACCCTACTCTGTTCATCAAGTAGCGGGTCCCAATACATATGAGATATGGAATCACTTAAGGGAGGGCATCTTAGGGATTTTTAATGAACAGGAGTTACGAAAGTTTCCAAAGGATGACGAAACAGACGCACCACCAGAAGTTCCGATGTTACAGCAAAGGAAACGTGGTCGACCTGCGAAGAAAAGGCTAGAAGATAAGGATACAGACCTGGATGACAGTCCCGTCATAGATCTTGATTCTACTACTGCAGATGATAACAATGAGGCAGTTTCCTAGTCGGATTGACCGTTCGTGGATGTTCCGAATGTTGATGGACCTGCTCCTGAAAGAAAACAGGATTCACGCATTAGTGAGAATGTAAGAGGCTCGTTGATTCTATGTCAGGTGAGCATGACAATGCTTGCGTTGCACCACGTACTTTTGAAATTTAAATTCTCCGCCACTTTTCTTTGACGAAAATTTGCATAAAAATCATGGAGTTAGCCAAGATACAGTTCGCGTATCAAGATCTGGTAGAGGTATTAAGAAACCCACCAGATTCAATTTCATAGAATTGAAAAAACTTGCTCCTCAAATGTGCGCTTAAAGAACGGCATCGTGACGTCGACTCGTTGTATTCATTGAAAATATACAAAGCTAAAGAAAAAGCAAGGTATTTTCAACAATTAACACTCCGTAGATGCACCAGAAATCCCTTTTGGACGGCTTGACGTCTACAAGTACCAGCAGCAATGCAAGTAGTATGCAAACCCTGCGGTGGTTATTTAAAATTACGCGTGGGTATCAGCGCCAAAGAAGTTGCTGCGGTTTTCTTGCTACCATAGCGTCCCCTGAAACACCTGAGAGGTTATAAGAAACTACCAGTTCTCACGAAAGCGCGCATAGCAAGATACGCGTCATCACTGAGTCATCAATATGTCATATCAGTGGCGGTTGGGAGCATACAAGCATACGCGTAGCCAAGTTCGACGATCCACTTTTTAACGATTATCGCCAAAATAACGGGAGCAGCGATCTCAAATTCAGTATGCGCGGTTATTTAAATCTACCAGCAGCGGAACTTTAGGAAACACACCCCAAAATTAACTGGACGGGATGCGAAATGGAGAACGCCAGTGACCAAAGCCTGGAGACAAAGGAAGATAGACCTAACACGGACATTGGACCTGATCGTGCCATCGGACGGGATTGCGGCCAATAAAAACACCCAGACCTTAGTGTGGGTCAGATAGGACGTCCAACGACTGCGGATCCCGACCAAAATGCAGAGTCAAGGCCTGATTACAATGTGAGTGCCCAGTTCCTAAATCCGGACTTTTATAAAATAGTCCCACGAGAGTCGGGCCCGCCTGCTGCAGCAAACTACCATGCGCGTGGCAGAGGACCCACCATGGATGGCATTTCAACAATGTTAAATGAGCTGTCCATTGGAGCTGTTCGACGGGAGCAGGAATGGAAGCAGATGTTTAACGATTGCGGAGAACTCATCCGCCATTTGGCAGTGCTACCCGCAAACGATCTCGACATTTCGGTGTCCGAGGTGTGGGAACCAATTGGTACCACTGTAACAAAGGTTCCAACCGTCGAGGTCTGGATGTCATAGCTCGAAGAAAGTGCTAACACACAAAAATGGATGTTTGACGTCAAGGAGGTCATCAGGGACACCCTGATGAATGTGACCCAGCGTTACTTGGAGTGTATCACGGAGTCACAGCTGAGCTTGGTTGCGAGTACCAGGCATCACCAAACTCCGAGGATAGACCCACCATTATCACCGGCGTCATCAGTAACCAGTGGGTCAAGCGAGGAAGACCGAACGGCCAGCAATGTCACGGTGAGCGCATCTGATCCCGATTAAAAACCCAGAATGGATGCCACCCAGGATCCGGTAAAGGCTGCAGACATCACCACCAGGGATCCCGAAGCAGAAGAAGAAGCGCCCCAAACCAGAAGCGCCCCTGCCTACGAAGAACCCTTGACATTGGCCATAGCAGAACCCCCAGCACCTGAAGAGAGCACCCTGAACGCAGAGAATTATCCGGTAGCCGATCACGCCCTTGGACGTTATCCAAATTAAGTGGAAAATACGCACATGTTTAAAGGGGTGAGTAATGTGATCTCATGATCATTCGGTAGTTTCTTGGGTTCAGAATCTACTATTCACTGGATTCAGATCTAATCTTGTCTGGGAGCTCGTGTGCTTAACGTGCAATAAACATTTAGCCATGTTATAATTCCAACGCAAGGGAGTTCGATCTCTGTTTATTTCACCATACATACTATTATTCTTTCATAGTAATGGATGAGAAATACGAAATGAAATACTGCGTAATTGTCTACATGTGGAGTGGAGTACCTTATTACAATGAGTGTTGTTTTTACCGTTTCACGTTGCCCTTCGCCAACCTCTTTCGTGATTTTTCTCTTTTGTTGTTTCTTTTGGGAAATTGTCCTCAGGGGGATGTGCTGAGCACAATATAGGGGTGCATTGGGACGGTTGGCCCTTTTTGGGGATTTACCCCAGCTTTAAAACCAAAAGCATTTTAAAAATGATTAAAGTGCATACACTGCCCCATTGTTTACTGATCTATTTGCCAGTGTCCAGACGGGAAATGGCAACCCTTTGGATCTATGTTAATGGGTCGAAGAAAGGAGCTGTAAAGAAATGAATTGGTCACTTGAAACATTAGATTTAGTAACGGGAGCATGAAGTCTAAATGAGGTCTTCACATGGTAATTAAGCTACAGAGATAACTGCCAACTCGAACCCCCCACCATTATCTTACACCCCCTTGTCATCTAGGGTCGGGAGCCGCAAAGGGTGACCTGACCCAGTGACGCAGGTGAAGGTAGGAAAAGATAATCCCATGGATCAGGTCAGAAGGTAACCCTTTGGTACCTGAGGCCGGAATAAACCATATAGTTAGTTGTATGGAGCCCATTGGTTCTCTGTTGAGACGCCTTTTTGGTAGCCAAGTTTTGGCATAAAAGGATGACCTCAATAAAATCTCCGTCTCTTAGTTCAACTCTTATCATAGTAGTTTGAGTTAAGGAAAAGTCTGTGAAAGTAGTGCAGTGCAGGGTAGAAGTTCTAGCAGGACATTAGTTGGTTGATGTCCATTGCTGCTTCGAAAGTATCATAAGTCGTGGGACCAAGTCAAATTGAGGACCATGTCACCCAGATATCTGTAAGTTCTTCAATACTTGTTAACTAAGTTTTGATAGGGCTGCATGAATACTGTGAGAAATACTGTAGGGGCTGATTGAAGGGGCTAGCGAGATCATCTCGCCCATCTTGGAATCTGAACAGTGGAGCACATACGTCAAGGGTGAGCTAACTCTTAAGTGATAAGTGATTAATATTGTTGATCCTCTTATCCCCTTTGACCATATTATTATTGATGCTCATGGGTGGAGTTGACGTTTTAGTCCTCCCCATTGAAATACCTCAAGTAGAAAAGTTAAGTGGAGAAAGCTCCATTACATTCCTAAGTTAGTTTTAGGATTCGTTGAAGAGCTTTCGCGATGCCTTTTGTATTGATGCGATTGGGCACTCGATAATCTGATTGCATGGTTCACTTCGTGAGGTTTAATAAAGCAATTGTTTTGATCATAATTAGTTTTAGTAACTCGTCCATTGAGTTCTGGGGTATTTACTGTGGTTCTCAGAAGAGAACCAAAGACTAGATCAAGGCTTGCACGTGCCATCCGAGCAAACAGTAGTGTGGTGGCAATCTTGATCTTTCTAATCTATTCCATCTCACGTCCTCCAGGAAGTGAGGTATTCCTGTTACAAGACGTTTTTGAGAATTCTTCGTTGAAGCAGGGAAGGCAGAGCCACCTACAACTTAGCAGAAGTCCGGAGAAGTTCTGGGGACCGAGCAGGCTGCAATAAGTAGGTACTGTTCGTATAGACATGTCCTGGTGGATCGGTAGATTAAAGGCTTAAAGGGTTTACCGCATTCCCCTTTCAGTGTTGGTTTCAGCATTAATGCTCTTTTTGTAAGTGTTCCAGCTAAAGTTTTAAGACCCAAAGTGAATTACTTACAATTTGCTAGGGAGGTTTTAATTACACCAAACAAGGGAAGGGCAATCAAACGTCTGAGATCTTTAATGTATCAGAGTGTGATTGAATCAGACTTGGGCTGAACAGATTCTCCAAGTCTTCAAATGACATGCAGAGGAACCTCCACTTACGTCACTCCACGTGTTGATATCGGGGTGTGTGAGACGGAATCTTGAATCGTACGAGAAACGTGCATCCCGAGTTAGGTGCGCGTATTCTTATGAGATAGGATTCGGTGTCTTTCATTATATTATTTCATTATTGTACTATGTGTTTATGTGCATACACTACTTATACATAGTAATTAAACAGTTTACAAGTCTCTATAAACAAGACTCCAGAAGAATTTTGACTAATATCAACAATATATCTTGGTGGTTCAGCGACCACCAAAGTGTGAGCCAGGGAAGTAAATGGGAGCGGTTTTATTCTCAAAGATGTTGAACATAAAAATCCGGCGACTTAAAAATTATAAACTGATAATTCCTTTTCTTTGCTATTGTCTTTTATTTACTGTTCGTGATTTTCCATTCATCACTGACTTGTCTGAAGTTTTCCGTTTAGCTGTATGTTGGGTCTTACTATCTTCTGTCTCGTCTGTCCTCTATCCATTGCTGTTTTCCGCCTCGGCTGTCTTATGTCCGCCGATGTCTTCTGTCCCGGCTGTCCTTTGTCTGCTGCTGTCTTTTGCCAATGAACAGACTGTCCCCAGATTCACTAACCCGATTTCAGTATCGACTCGCGTTATCTGTCCTAAAAATGGCAATGCCGAAAAAATCCAACTGTCTCGTATTGAATATCCCAACTTGATAGTCCCGAAATTTTTAACAGTCTCGCGTTGACTAATCCGACTGTCTTACATTGACTAATCCGACTGTCTTGGATTTTCACCATTTGTTGGAATCTATTTGACCGGCTGGTGAACGTCCTATCTTCTAAGTGAAAAACCGACAGATTGATCCCTTCCTATATAGTCCGAGCTGACCACCCTCTCTCTTGTCTTTTAATATGTATATATACACACACACACATATATATAATGTTTGTAATTATAACTCCTTAATAAATTTCAAGTTCTGGTTAAATGATTAGTCGATTATGTGTCAAATTTGAAAATGTGACCAACTTAAGTAAATATTTGTTGGAAAAATATATTAGCCCAATTTGGTTTCTATCCATCTTTAGAGGTTGTTTGGAACTCCAATAATTTGGCACAAGAGTGGAAATGAAGCAAAGATAATTTATTGCAAGGAAACTTACTAAATTCTGGTTACAATTATTAATATACAGGGTGTTCCGGTAAAGCATTGACAAATTCATAGGGTAGGTAGCTGGTGATATGAGAAGACAAAAACACCAA
>JAUJYV010002805.1:0-11558 GCA_033995625.1 Ophyiulus pilosus | reverse complement strand
TTTCGCGTCTGGACCTTAGTGAGTCCCAATTTAGAGAGTGGAGCATTGCTGTTACACTCGCGGAATGCTGGTAGCTGTCCTTAACAAATCGGGCTGCCCTACACTAGACCATTTCCATATCCTGAATCATAGTTACCCTGTGGGGGTTCCAGATATATTTAACCTTAGTTGCAGAAATAGGCCAACGTTAAAAATCACCAAACAAACAAGTTGGCATCCCAGCTCCTCTAAGTTGTTGGGTTTGTTTGTTTAGTTTTACTCACAGATGCATATCAAGCATGACTCACACATGCTCAACAAGTTGCTGGCCTTGACTCCGCTGGCCAACCCAATGCAGTAATTTTATCCTTCTCCAGATGTTGTTGCACTATCAGGGCTCTTTGGGATCTGACATTATCATGCATCAGCATAAAATTTAGCCAATATATGGGGCACTGTAGTCCAACAACAAGGCTTAATTACTTGGGATAGAATCCTTTTGGTAGAGAGGCGATGCGAGGAAAGGGGCAGATTCCTACAACACAGTGTTTTTCAAGAATGTACATTATGCATCGTTCAGCATTGTGTTGGAAATGTAATTGTACCGTGTGTATGTTAAGATTAATAATATCTAAGAATTGAAACTATGAATTAAGAAAACTTGGATTGAACTCGATCGACCAGTGTATAATCGATTCGTCAATCAAAGAATGATCCTTTAGATTCCGGGGTTGTGTAAAGGTCACATTTTGAGCACATTTGTCTGATGAAATTAATTTGATAAATGAAAGTTATTTCAAAGAAATGAACAGTTTTACATTAATTTATTCTATGGATTGTCAATTAATTTCGATCGTATCCATCGTCATTAGGAAAGAGATAGTCCGATTCTACGAAAACGATGTAATTAAGTTTTGCTGAACCAGGGGAACATTTATAATTAAATTTATGAATATTTCTGAAAATTGTTAATTAGGATTTACACACCATGATACAAACGAAACCTTTTTAGCATATTTAATTAAGAAATCTGATTTTGTAATTTGTTTGACATTTCCAAAGAATATGTGGGGTTAGAACCTCCTGGATCCCTGAATCACCCACAGTAGACTACAATAAAATTAATATGTTCTCTTATGCGCTTTCTACTGTTATGTTGTTTACGGATTGATTTTATCACGGTTTAATATGCAAATATCTGTATGGAAAATTAGAAAGATAACATGCATTCCAAAAATTGTCGACTATTTTTCTAATTAAAATTGCAGTACAAATTTATTCAATTTATATGACAGAATTCGAAGTATTCTATTGAAGAAGCGCAGATATCATAAACATCAGATAACCATCACATGATTCACATTTTGTAACTATTTTTAACAATTTTATTATGGACTAGTTTTTTAGCAGTTTTGACGATATTATATTCAAATAATTTCTGATTTATTTAGGTCAAGTTTATGATGGCATTAAAATAATTACTAAAATTATAATTAAGTGATAATTTCAAATTATAAAAGCATTGTCAAATTTTGATAGCCTGCCAATCGTCCATGGATACATTATGCATGCTTTAATTGGTTTGATTGATAGCTGTGTCAATAAAGCACATCAAATTTGATAAATTATTAATCAATTTTCATATCAATTTTAAATGGTTAAATGAAGTTGATCAGAATTGATATAATCATTAGCCTCTCATGTCATTCAAAGCCATCAACTTTTGTACACGTAAAATTGGCATGTTGGCATTTATGTATACCATATATTGTCATATATGGGAAAAGTCGAACCCGTTTAATTGCACAGACCGGATAAATAAATACACTTATTTTGCATGCCACACGCGCAACTTGTATAAGAAATTGTGACCGGATAATTGCGTAAACCGTTTAATTGCACATTTTCGGCTTGCCGGGTCGCTGTGCAATTAAGCGGGTTCGACTGTATGTATTTCTACATACAGTCGAAATGCCTGTTTGCTCAAATTCTGATATGTCCATATATAATTTTTCCATCCAGATGAAAATATACTGTTTTTGCTATTGGCTACATATTTTCCCAACATGCCGAAGATGTGCAATTAACCGGTTTATGTAATTATTAGGTCACGATTCTCTACAAAAGTTGCACGTGGGGCTTGCAAAATAAGTGCATTTATTCGGTATGTGCAATTAAGCGGGTTTGACTGTATAACTATGGTCATGCTGTCCAATTTCTGGCATGCCTTTGTCATTAGAGAGTTTGAGCCACCCAACGTTAACGAAACGATAACGATAACGAGCGCTGTTTCTCGTTATCGTTATTGTTATCGTTTCGTTAACGTTTGGCTTAACGTTTGGTTAACGCTGGCTGGCTCAAACTCTCTATTATGTAGCTGTAAAGTTCAAAGTTAAGACCACATAGACACGTCTTTGATTAGAAAAGGGTCCAACAAAGTACTATATCCCCTAAAGGCAAGGAACTAAGACAAAAGGATAAAGGACAAATGTGAACAAGATATTTGACACCACCTAACTTTAAATGTCAACAAGTCAGTCTGGAACACACAAAGAATGTGTTGTAATTACAGCATATATAGCTAAGAAAAGCTTTGTATGTTTTATTCTTCGTGTCTCTGGTTGAATTAATACTTAATTTAAAGTAGCTTGACATAACGACAGGAAATTAAAAGATATGCGAGATATTAAATCCTGGCATTTGTACAGTAACTGATATTTTCTTCTTTGGAAAAAAAGCAAAACTATGACAATCGATTGCAGTACTTGTGTATAAAAGTATTTCATTTCAACTTAATTAAAATGTTAGTGAAATTAATTCACTTTCCTTTCATCAAATAATTAAACGTGTCTTAATCAATTTAGGTAAACCTAGCTTCTTCTAAAGCTATCTTTTACAGTTTTGCTGTCGGTTGTATTCAAACAGAGCAACCATTTTTTCAAGATTCAGATTTTATATTTCATGAAATTGCTTTTAAAACCTCATTATAAAAATAAAAAAAAATTGGTCCATACATGGCTATATATGATCCACACATATCCATATACACCATAATTGCACACCGCTTAATTGCACAGGTCGGATAATTGCACAGGTCGGATAATTGCACAGGTCGGATAATTGCACATATTCTCCATGACGTACTTTGTCCTATGTTTTGCACATGATGCGAACCCGGATAATTGCACAGACCGGATAAATCCACATGTTTTACGAGCCCCATGTGCAGCTTTTGTATGGAATTGTGACCGAATTATTGCATAAACCGGGTAATTGCACATGTTCGGATTGCCTGGATATATATGATCCATACATATCCAAATACGTCGGACAAGCGCAATTTCACACCGCTTAATTGCACATATTCTCCATGACCTGAACTTTGCCCTATATTTTGTACATGATGTGAACCCGGATAATTGCACATCTGGATAATTGCACACACCGGATAAATGCACATGTTTTAACATGCGCCATGTGCAGTTTTTTGTATGGAATTGTGAACGGATAATTGCAGAAACCGGTTAATCGCACATTTTCGGCTTGCCTGGATATATATATGATCCATACATATCCATATACAGTCGGACAAACGCAATTGCACACCGCTTAATTGCACAAACCGGATAATTGCACATATTATCCTTGCCCTGAACTTGGCTCTATGTTTTGTACATGGTGTGAATCCGGATAATTGCACACATCGCAGCTTTTGTATGGAATTGTGAACGGATAATTACACAAGCCGTTTAATTGCACATTTTCGGCATGCTGGGTCGATGTGCAATTAAGCGAGTTTGACTGTATAGCTCTTGTACCCTGGTATAATTTGTGTGTGTGGACATTCTCGAGTGTGTACTGGTCAAATTAGACTTACAGAAATGATAAGTATTGCATTTCCATAAATATTTTTTTGCACACTGATATTTTTTCAAATCTTATATAAAATCTTTCTGAAAATCTTTTGTATAGACATAGGGGAAAAGCAGTGTTTTAAAAATTTCAAAAACAAATTATATGAACATCGGTGTTGTGGGACACGTTTGGCCCTTTATAATTTTTTCACTAAGGATATTTCGTGGTTTCTATTGTTACCACCAATGAAAAGTGGCAATTTCATATATATATACACACGCGTACATTTTGCACAACTGTTTAAGCATTTATGCTTATTACTTTGATGTATCCTATACCGCAAAGTCTTCGTGCACGTTTCTTTCATCAAATAATAATAAAAGTCGAGTGTGGTTTTCTGGTGAACCGTGTTTTATTTGGTTGTTGGCAAAATTTCCCCCATATAATAAGAGGTCATAAGTTTTACGGTGTGCCTTTGACGACCTAAAATAACAGCGATGCTTCAACATTATGTAGCATTATGGCAAGATTTGGATAAAATCTCAATCTATATGTATGCTTTATTTTGATAAATTGCATTCCTTTTTATATACACTGTACATAAATGAACTTGCTCGTGTCTACATGTGGGGCGTTTTAATTAAGAATGTGTGGTGTGTTTTGGTAATGTAAACACATTTGAATACTCAAATGGGAAATATAGAAAAATGAAATTTTCTTCAAATTGTACATCTTGTCAGGGATTTCAAGTTTTCATGAATTTTGCGGATGAAATTTGAGTTTGCTAACTTGTAAACCTCATGCATGATGAAAATGATGGCCTGTTTTATTTTAAAGACTGTATATGTGATGTGTAAATGTCTAGATTTGAAGAAAAAAATGGTAGTGAAATGTATTTATATATAATACAAAAAATGCTCCTCAGATTATACACTTAGAATGAAAATTCGTATATTTAAGTTTAAAAAGGCATTTTAATCACAATTTTATATTAAATTATTGTATTATTTATAATTGTAAACAAAAGCAATGATACAATTTTTAATAAACCAAAATTGCATACATCTTAAATTGATAAATTTAGTAAATTTAAAAAATACAATTCAAAATGTAAGAAACAAATTTTTTTAAATAAAACTATTGAAAAAAGTAAATATTCTAGTGGAAATAAAGTTGTTTGTATTTTAGCAATATCTTATCAATTATCCAAAAATGCCCCACAAAGTTGTATATTTCAATATTAGGGCCCGTGAGCATAATTTATTTTGGGGCCCTTTCTTCAAATAATCATTATACGCATTTATGACCACATACAGATTAAATGTGACTCTTAATTGCACATTTTCTGCCTAAATATGATCATTTATAGCCATTCAAATTCCGTATGGGTATATGTTTCAAATATTTTCCTCAAATATATTATAAAATGAATGTTAGTACAGAATATTAAATATTTATACTGTATTTCTTTGGTTTAAAATGGTGTTTTTGATATATATACATCCATCCTAATTTTCCATATTAAGAATTAAAGCTGTTTAAGTGTTTTGCTTATTCCACTCCGATGAGCCAAAGTTTCATCGAAATTAATTTAAATTCCTAATCCAGTATAATCTTTTTAGAGCAAAACACCATGGCTGATACGTTAAGCTTATTACCGAAATTGTCCATGTATTTTTGGTATATACTGCAGACAGTATTTGCATCTGGACTCTGAATTCAACCCTTGACAACAAATCCCTAATCTGAAGCGTAATAAGGCAATGATTAGTCCATTTATCAAACGACCAATTTGTATCATGAAAGAGTGTTTTATTTCCCCTCGCGTGTATTTATCCTTTTTGGACAACAAGATGCTAAACTTAAAAGATATTCATTAAATACAGTCAAAGCTCCTTATTCGCGGTGGCCATGTGCCGCGAATACGAGATGTGCGGGATACATTTCATATATAATTTATTATAACAAAAATACTTTTACATACTACATATACTTAGTTTTACTAACAAAATTAAACAAAGTTTATCAGATTTAAACATTTTCGTAAACAATTCAGGGTATTTTTTTCTTTTTTTGCCACTTTTAATAGATATCTTAATGCAGATTAATTTGTCAGTAGGGACATTTTCAATTTTCATTATTTTTTTTTTTCAAATAAGACTCCTTTCCTTAAAGCGGTTTATTTTTTGATGAAGTTGCAAAGTCCATTAGCCAATCGTAACCCTTCACTAAGTTTTTCTAGCCGCTGAGTTGATTGCGTGTTTACCTCTCGATCCCAAGGCGAGGAGTTTATTCCCTAGCTGGTTGAGGTCGGTGGAAATTTTTACGGATGGGAGAAATTCCCTGTGGCGACTCTTTTGAATGAGTTTAAACCTGAGGTCCAGTGTAGATTGTTCCACTTTAAAGACCCTCGAGAGGGGTGGAAGTCCCTCCTCTAAGACAACATTTCTAAGTAGGTGATGAAGGCTCCTCCCCTGGCATTGGTGTATAAAAAATTGCTTGAAAATTAAGGTGCTTATAGTCCGTAAAATACGGTACAGTACAAAAGAAAAGTACATCTAATGACAGTGGCAGCTCACGTATAGGCACTGTGGAACTGCAGCACCCCCTATTTCCACCTCATATTACCGATAATATCTAATATAATGAGTCCTTTTTTTCTTTAATTATTTCTTTAAACTTGTACTATATATAACTGGTAGCCACCCCACTTGGGGTCCCCCAGTTTTTACAAAAATGGAGTTTGACTGCTGTGTGCATCTGCACATAGGAAGCTCCGTGCGCGGCTGCGAGGGAGAGAGAGCACTGTCGCTCACGCAGTGCCGACAAGTTTACTGTTATGCACATGCGCACACGGTAACATTTTTTAGATGTCAGTTGTGCCTTCTTCTTCAGTTGAGTTTTTGGTGTTAAGTATTTCTTGCAGAAAATTACAATATCGGTAGTTTTGGATCAGTGAATAATGAAATTCTGAGCTACAAATACATAAAGTAATCACACTTTTTCTCCATTAAAACTAAAATCATGAATAAGCAGCTTTGACTGCAGACACACTATATGTACTTAATCGTCTGGTTTACTTCCAATGCTATACTTTTCTGGCTATATAGTAGATATAGTTAGAGACAAAATAAGGGTCCATTAAAGGTCTCCATTATGCATGCATTCTGCTTTGTCCCTAACATGGATTGAACTGTAATTAATTTGCGGCTTTTATGTCCCATCATGTTTTTGCTCTGCGGTTTCTTTGCCGCATAAATTCAATGGATTAATTTGCAATTCAATTACTGTTAGAATTAAGGGACATTCATTTTCCATTTCGCACAAAACAACATTAAAATATTCCAATGCACATCTTGGAATTACTAGTCTGATGAAATGTATTAGAAACTTAATGGCATCCTTCGGTTTAAGCCAGTCTATGGTTTAAAATTGCTTAAATAAGTTCCAGCCAGAAAACAATGACATAGTCATTTAGTAATAAGCTTCTATTTCCTATAATAGTGAATATTAATATTATTGAAAAGCAATGTTAAGTTTTGTTTTTTATCGTGATACTCTTAGAAGATTGTTAGTATCCTTTTTCCAACTTAATCATCCCATGTCTGGCCCTTGAGCACTATTCATTCTGTAGACCCTCTACAGGATCAACTTGCAACTGGTTGTGCCCTTTTTAGCCTTAGTCGCCTTTGTACCCTTAAACCCCAACCAACAACAACAGCATGTCTGGCCTTTGAGCACTTTATTCATTCTTCCCTGTTCCTCCTATCACATGTTGCTTCTTGTTTGCTTTTGTCTTATCGGTGTGATCTTTTCACTGGGCCCCCCAGTAAAGGCTAACTTAAGGCATTCCTTTGACAACTGAGGTCATGGTTACATTACTTGTCAGGTGCTCACATGCTGGCTTGTGGGCGATATGTGCTGAGATGCATAGGGCCTAGAAATTCCCCCATGGGGTCTTTTATGATAATCTTGATTTTTTAAAGAAATCTTTTAAAATTTCCCAAAGCTATAATTGAATATTTAAATTTGATGCAGGCGAGGCACACAACATATGCTGCAGATAACTTTTATATTAATTGGTACTATTCATGCTTTATCTCGCATGCGATTATACATCGAATAGCTTTCAAAGCGAAAGTCTACATTTCTTAAATATTCAGTTTAGCAATGGTGTCTTTGTCGCTACTGGTGAAAGAGATAGCTACAGAAAATGGCTACACTACTCTACAATTTGGCATTTAATAGCTAGCTGTAGAGTATTGAGTTGAATTTTTTAAAAATGGTTGGGCAAACCTGCTTTTTCATGTAGATTGTAGAGCTTTTTATGGGATCAATAAAAATGTGGAGATTTTACAGCAAAAGTAGAATAAAACTTGAAGGAAATATCCAGTAAACTGAACTTCCTGTTTCTCACACATCTTGCACTTAACTTGGTTATCATGGCATTGAGTGACTTAGCCAGGTGGAGTATTAGTCGTGACTCATGCTATCTGTCTTTAATGGGGAAAACCAGGTTGCTTTCTTGACTGCTGCCTATTGTGATTGTTATTATTGTGGTTTTCCAAAGTTGTTTTCAGGCAAATGTCAGGGTAGTTTTAATTTAAAAAAAATTAAACATGAATAACCACCATTGTGTGCGAAAAATATTGAAAATTGGGTGAAATGGATGAATAACACAATCCTCTAACTCTGCTGCTGGAACTTTTCCATAACCTTTAAAGATTTTTTTACTGTGCAACCAACAACAGAAAATCAATATATATTACAAAAAATAACTTTCTAGTCATGTAGTATTTTGAATAAGTACTCTCAAATAAACGACATGATGATTTTTTTCTTCTATGTCACCATTGTTGACTGCTGATTAAATAATGTAACTTTATTTATTATTCACCACATTTTGAGATAATTTCTGTTTCTAACAAGTTGCTTTCAATTAGGTTTAGTGGAAGAAAACCAACCTTGAAATCCTCTATGTGTGGCTGTGGCACTTTAGTGGTTTTATACCTGCTTTTCCTTCTTGCTTTTCGCACACACTGATTAGATCTAATTTATCCTTCCTAATAAACTGGGGTGTTGAAGAAGCATTGCATTAGTAGGGTGAAGAAATACAGGTGGAGCATCCTCTTATATTGGCTAGGAAATAAGCGAGACAGCTACTAAACTCCTAATATAAATCTACTTAAGCTTCTCATTACTCCTAGTGATTAGTGTTGCCAGTGTCATGGCCATGCAACATGTGCATCTCTTTATTTAATATTGATTGAAAGCTTAGGCTACAAACAAGTTCGGTGCGCTGAATTACAGCGCTAATCCAATGGTAATTGCACAAATTTCTGCTCCTGGTAAATTCTTTTACTAATAACCTGGTTTCGTAATGCGAAACTAGATATGAAGGCGTTAAACAATTATAGAGAACAAGTTGTCAAACAACAATTATTCAACGCAAGATTTTATAGACATTTTTATTTACCACTCATGAAAAGTAAAGGTGTTTGAAAAGTTCTTTTGAACACTTTCAAATTTAGCACTTCATTGCTGGTGTCCTATCTGAGAGACACATATAGTTTTTTTGAATAACCAAAGGGCACCTGAAGAGTGTGGAGAGTGTGGAGGAGTTATCTGTAGGACCCTAGATGGAAAAACTCAAATATTGGACGTATATGGCCTGTTAAGTCCATAAATTGCATAGTAGGGCTAATAAATGAATAAGTTGCTAATTAAGGCACATATTGCCCATCATTGGTCAAATATGGTTCATCATTGGTCAAGTATGGTTATGGTTCATCATTGGTCAAATATGGTCCATATAAATGGCAATATATGGCCCCCATTAAGGGCCAATTATGGTTAATACATGGCTATATATCTATATATGGACGGTATACGACTATATCAGGGCCTTATATGGCTATATTTGGGCCATGCATGACTATAGATGGGCAATACATGACTGTATATGGGTCATACATGGCTATATATGGCCCATCAAGGGTTGAATATGGCCCATACATAGTTAAATATGGGCTATACATTGCTATATATTGTCCTTCAAGGGTTGAATATGGCCCATACATAGCTATATATGGGCAATCCATGACTGTATATGGGCCATACATGGAGCTATACCGGCTATACATAGCTATATATTGTCCATCAAGGGTTGAATATGGCCCATACATAGCTATATATGGGCGATGCATGGCTATATGGGCCATCAAGGGTTGAATATGGCCCATACATAGCTATATATGGGCCATACATTGCTACGTATGTCCCATCAAGGGTTGAATATGGCCCATATATAGCTGTATATGATCCACAGGTGTCCATACATACTTTTCCATCCGGGACACCCTACGTTTCTTTCTACTTGTATCCTCCTAAGTTCATCCTAAGTATCCTCCAGTTACATTTATTGGCATTTTGATATTCATTTCATCAACAGATCTGGTTGGAAAGGAACCATATTCGTTAGTTCTGCTAATGATTTACATAATATGAATTAAATACATTTGTGGAATTCAGTGAGTGCGCAACCGATACTGAAATCACAATTGCAATATGAATCTTTAATTATAATTGTTTGTAATTAGTTTAATTTAGCATGTTTCCCTATTTTGATTATAATGTATAAAATGTATAAAATATATAAAATATAGGGGCCTAGTTCATTTTTCCTTCAGTAGCATATTGTTGTTAGTTTTTTTTTCTAAAGTTGAACATGAAATTTCTAAGAAAATCTAATGTTGTGCAAATTTTAAGTGCAAATTGTGTCAAAATATAATATTGTGTACCCAAGAATTGTCCTGGAAATAGACAGACTCTTTGTGAAAAATTGTATGAAGTTGTGTTGCTGGTAAATCTTATGTTTGACATTTCTTTTGATCTATTCTTCGATGATACCTTTATTATCAGTTATCACCTGTTGAGCTTTATATAGCTCATACTCTTTCCATTCGTCATATTTTTTTTCTATGATGCAACATTCAAACGCATTATTGACACTTGAATAATATACATATAAATATCATCAGTTTAGGAAAAAATATTCTGTCGTTGTCAGTCTACTTCGTATTTAAAAAAGAAATCAGTTTGTAAAGTGTTTCAACAAAGATCATTTCAACAAAATGCCATATAACATAAAATTGACAAATATCCCATTCTCAGAATAGTTTGCGTATGTTTTTACACTCATTGACGTACCGTTCTAAAAAATAACTTATTTCACTTTAAAAATATAAAAAATGGTATAATTCACACGTTTCTTATATCTTCGGTTTACTGCGCAAAGGACACTTCTGAGATGTTTTGAGAAATTGCCATTTTCTTGATTTTACTGAATCCATACTGCAATAAGAAGGGCTTGCCTACATCATTTAACGTTGATAATACGATAGAGTAATTTTCAGTCCCTCACGATAAGTTTTTACATTCATAATATTGCACATCTATTTGCAACACCAATTTATAAACTTGCATAACTACAATTCAATTCAATTCAACTCAGTACCTTACAGTCAGCAAATAAATGCCATATGGTAGGGGGTCGTACCCAATTTCAGGAGAATCCTCCTACGTCAGTAGCGACTTAGACATCATTGTTAGATTGAATTTGTACAAAATCAGGAGAATCGCCAGGTAGGCTATTCCATCGTCTAATCGCGCGCAAAAAGAAGGACCAATAGTAAGCATCCGTCTTGGCACGAAGCTCGGTCAAA
>JAUJYV010002804.1:0-11559 GCA_033995625.1 Ophyiulus pilosus | reverse complement strand
TATAGTTAAGCTACTTTTATGTGATTAAATCACATTTTACGAGATGTTCTCACTTTTATTGGCCCACCCTGTATATAGGACATGGGAGCTAGTAATTGGAAACTTATACACATAATTGGAAGTTTTGTCCAAATACGATTATACGTGTGCATATATGAAAAAAATTATATTATTGGACACAGATATATTTTTGTTCATAATTGATAATATTGAATATCCATATTCGACTATATAGTATTTGAGTATACGCCCTACATGTATGTTCCATATTAATACCATGAGCAGTAATCCCAGTCCGCGTTTTCTCTCATAAATGCTTATAAATTGCCAAGTATGGCCTTTTTTTGGACATCAATGGACTGTGTGGGTAACAATATTCACGTCCATAATTGAAATGTATGATATTCTGCTTAGACTTTCCCTGACAATATATATAGACATAAGTTTTTATTTTTTTAAGGAGAAAGTGTTCACCCATTTGGCGTTGTTAATGTAACAATATTAGATTTGTGCGTTTATTCGAATTAAGAACAATAGCACTGGAAAAAGCTCCCCCAAGTTTTATTTGCCAGTTGTTGCGAGGGTTTCAACATTGAAAACGAATGGGCAATTCGATGAAGCAAGTGGATTACAAATGATGCCAATATAATCGTTTATACAAGTGGGGCATATAACAAAATAAACTCGTCGGATTTTGCCTCGGCTTCCGAAATCACATGTTTTTGTATACATAAAAGCAGGTCAAAGCAACAAACAAGCTTGTGAAACGTATGTTACAAATATATCCCAAATACAATGTACGTGCTATATAAATGAATTTGTTGTTATGATCGAATGTTACCCATTGATGAATATAAACATGCATCTGTAGAGAAATGACCTCGGTGCAGACTTGGGTATTGTACTTATGAGTAGGTGTACTGATTACGATTGCAGTGGAGTCATACTATATAGTACGACTGTACGAGTACACGTAATCAGTAATCATAGGAAATGAGTAATCAGACTTGGGCAAATTATACTCATGAGCAGAAGTACTGATTACTAGAACCTGTGGAATAATGCTTCATAGTAAGTTATATCGTATTCAGACTTGGGAAAATTGTACTCATGAGTATAGAAGTACTGATTATACGATTACATTTACTCTAGTACAAGTAGAGTACATGTAATCAGTCATATGAAAGGAGTAATACAACTTGAGCAAATATGTACTCAAGAGCAGAAGTACTGATTACTAGAACCTGTGGAATAATGCTTCATAGTAAGTTATATCGTATTCAGACTTGGGCAAATTGTACTCATGAGTATAGAAGTACTGATTATACGATTACATTTACACTAGTACAAGTAGAGTACATGTAATCAGTCATATGAAAGGAGTAATACAACTTGAGCAAATATGTACTCAAGAGCAGAAGTACTGATTACTAGTACCGTGGAATCATTGTATGAGTAGTATTGTAATCAGCTAGATTTTGGTAATCGGTACTCGTATCCATGAGTACTGAGTACGTCTGAATATTTATTATTTAGAATACTAATTACAATACATCTATATTAGCTTTTAGGATGGGCCTCATTTCAAGTTACTCATTCTCGTTACTCAAATGTATAAAATGCGACTTAATTACTTACTTAAAAGTAGTTATATTCCTACTTAAATTGGTTACATTGGTACTCAGATTACGTTCATATTTAAGGACATTTGCAATCACTCATTATGAGTCAATTTTATGCAATCGAGTGCATTGTACTCGTACGTTTTGAGTACATTTGCATTCAATTACTTTTGCACTCATACCTTTTGAGTACATTTTGTATTCACTTACTCTTTGTGCTTGGTATACTTTTACTCGTTACTCAAATTCATTCAATGTACTCAATTACTGCCCAACACTGCCTCGTACAGTATATTAAGATACAGAAGTGATAAGTACATCTACTATATAGGGACATAACAGAAATTGGCCATGCATGCCATACATATGCATATACAGCACGATTATTTATTGACAGAAATGCAATATATGAATTTGTGTATTCGTATATATCTAATTTCCGTTTTGACCTATTGCACATCATTTTTCCACTGATGTTTATGTACGAACATGCTATAAATGCGTGTAGGCCTAATTTCTGATATGTCCACATATGACATTTACATATACAGGTAGTTTTTCCATTCAGGGTGTTCCACCATAGTATATGGTCTTTGTACTCGGAGTTTCCATAAGTATCTTCTTTAAATCGGTGTCCAGTAGTCTTGAAAATCTGGCAAGTTTGGTAATATACTTGAATTTGTATCACCTCGGAAAAGTCATGAATTATTCTTGAAATTCGTGTTAAACACCAGTCTGCTAGAATTTCTTGGAAAAAACATTTTTTCAAATTCCTTTGCAAAATTTACGGACTCTTTCGACGGTCCTGAGAAGAGTCCTTGAAAACTTAAGGGCCCTTGAAATATGCTTGAATTATTTCCATGTTAAGCTAGTAAACAACTCGGTACTAATATCTACAAAGACCGTTATATAAATATTAATATTTGGAAATTGCAATTACTTTGGAGATGAAGGATTACACTAGCCAGATGGTTGCCTGTTTTTTTTAGTTCTGTTGATTTTTATGTTTAAAACCGTGTGATGGAATTGGATTGCCTTCAAATCGGAGCGATTCGACAAATCTCAGCACCTGTTTGCTCACAAGCATGAATATGATAAATGATTAATATTTCCGAAATATGGATTTATGGAAACGGTCTATTTTCCATAATTCTCACATACAGTGGAACCTCGCATAACGAGCATCATTCGTTCCGGAGTCTTACTCGTAATGCGAAACACTCGTTAAACGAAACACAGACTGATGTACCAATGGCACGAAAAGTTCCATCGCGCAATTCGGGGATTCCCCTATCCACGTCACTCGTTATGCGAAACGTCGCTCGTTAAGCTAGTCATTTTTTTACAATTCATATTGCTCGTTATGCGAGGTGCTCGTTAAACGAGGTTCCACTGTATAAAGAAAATTGTTTTGAACTTCGCCAAAGTAATCCGAAAGTAGTTTTTTTTCTTTCTAATATTGTATACCTGGTTAAGCCAGTGCTTAGCTATGCTCTCCTGTGTGGAAAAATGCTACGATGTTAAAAATAATTGGAGGATCATTAATAGAAATGTACAGAATATGTTCAAAAACTCTTAACCATAAGCTTACAAACAGAAACTTGATGTGGGGTTATTCCTGTAAAACGTTGCAGTCACGTTTACTTTTCTGGACAGTTTTGTAAGTGTAGGCATGGGAGATAATAGAGAGTTCAAGCCATCCAACGTTAACGAAACGATAACGGTAACAATAACGAGAAACAGCGCTGGCCGCTCGGATAAGGACTATCCTATATATGCGAAGCATGGCATTCCAATGCCATTCCGGGCTTCCCGCGCTGTCTCTCGTTATCGTTTCGTTAACGTTGGATGGCTCAAACTCTCTACTAGGAGATTTAGTACACAATAAAAAGGTTAATGTACCGTTACGGAAGAGAGGAGCCACAGACTGAACTACCAATGAACTAACTGAACGTCTTGCGCACTCGTGACGTTCAGTTAGTTCATTGGTAGTTCAGTCTGTGGCTCCTCCCTTCCGTAACGGTAATAATGAACGGTTAGAGATTTACTAAATCTCTCTATTGTGGCATATTTGGCCCTATACTTTACCCCATGCATGAATGATTTGATTACAACAGACTTCAAGAGCAACTATCCCAAATAAAGGAAATTCCTGCAGCAGTTCACATGTCTCTTTCTTTTAATTAGTTCGCGGTTTTAACAAATAATTACAATAACGCCAAAATTACTCGCTATATTATCGTAATATTTCCTATCATAAAGGCGCCTGCTTTTTAAGAGCGTGCAAATCTGTGATTTATATTCTGCGGTGTTTTCTTTGTTATTCTAACCGCATTTCAACGTGCTCTACTCGCCTGACATCAGCGTTTATGACACGGGATTGAAGTTTTAATTAAATCAGCGTCAACTTACTTAAATTAATATGTTGGCAAATATTGTAATAAATCTTCCTATTGGAAACCAAATTGCCTGGCAACTGCAATCTACATTTATGTGTGGGTGGCACTCCATTGGAGTACATATCAAATCTTATTCAAGGCTAGTTGTGCAACAAGCAATCTGCAATGAAAATTTAATTCAGGGTTATGTAAACCATATTGCGTGTTTGTCCCATTTATATAAAATATGTGTAGTTGTCATAGTCTATATGTATATGTCACATAAATACATAAATGTACTTTTCCGTCTGTATTTATGTTTAGTTCGATACAAGCATTTCATATAACCTATAAATTCGTAAAACTGCAATGGCATAGGCCTATATGTATATACATTATGTTCATATACTTGTATATAGCATTTTCCACAAATAACAATATATAACATGTATCATGATTTTTTCATGATTATGTGGAAATATCACATATGGGACATAGTGCGACATATGGAAGGATCTATATTGCACATTATCATATTGTAATTGTGCACAATGCCTTCGCATGTTATGAATTAAAATGTTTTAACAAATAAATCTAATTATTTATTTTGTCTAATTAAGTTCACATTAGAGATGGACCATATACATATGTGCATTAGTAGTTAATTTTTTAACAATGCGCATTCGTAAATACAAGGTTACCGTAATTTTATCCTTATTTAGCAGCGCCATCTATGAAGCAACGCTGTAAACTACCAGTGTGGCTTTGTGGATCGAGTTGGGATGGTCATGCATTGAATCTGACATACCTGAGGAGATTGTGGATCCTAGGCATGTCTTAACCATTAAGGCAAGTTTATGAGATGCTTAGAGGCCAGGGTTGGTGCACGGGTATGGACCACAATATTACAAAAATGGTTAGAGGGTGGTAGGAACGTGTACATGGCTGGAGAGTCATGGCTAGGAAAATCTTCTATGACAATTCATATAATAGTGTCCTACTGTTCCGAGTCAGGGCAGCCCGAGGCTCACTCGAGACTAAACAGCGTCTTGCAAAGTTCCTAACAGTTACATAAACGTGGGACTTGTTTGGAATCGGAAGTGAGTATCTGCAGCATGTGCTGAATAATTGCTCAGCTATAGAGGGATATTGGACCGACATGCATGGAGACATCCTCAGTTGGTGACTTGGCAGTGGTGGCTTGGCTTGTCTGATGCCTATTATAGTGTGGAAAATGTGACGTGTGTCAAGTGCTTGTTAACAAGGTTAACAAGACTTTGAAACAAGAAAACTGCAAAAGTGTGAAGACGAGGTGGTGGTGGAGTAGCACAGCGCAGGACAATTCGTCCTGCTCAGGCAGTGCCTTCTATTGGAGAGTCCGTCATAAAGGATATGGTACAATTTAAGAATCAACCTAAAATTAGATGTAGATGTTCGTGTTGTTTGACTAACAACCTAATAAATATTTATCTCGAGCTTCCAATGTTTTTTTCTAAACAAAATATGCAGTGCATTGTTCCAGAAAATAATGGGATTTCTTGCTAGTTTATTTGGTGCAATCGTTAACTTTAACTAAGGCAATGAGGTACTGGAAGTCCTTACCGAAGTAATGCCCATGTATTATGCATGGTGCTTGCCAAGGAACAACGATACTTAAATATGTATTATGGTAACAACATGCGTGCTGTTTGTTTGTTGATTTTTTAACTTTGGCCTATTTGTGCAGCACGAGGGCTAAACACCAACGCCAGGGAATAAGCCTTCATTGCCTACATAGAAATCTTGACTAGGATTGGGGGAGACTCCCCCCCCCCACCTCCCTGACATGAGTTCTGGATGAAAAACCATAGTTTTTATAAAGAGGCATGGGCCAATAGGAGAAGAGGATGGTTGCGATAAGATATCAAAGATGTTTGTTTTAGGTCTTCTTCAGTAATGTTATGGACGTCCACTCCCTAAATATAGGCCAGCTTTCGTAGTATGTCCTCGCTTTCTATAAGATGACCTATGTATTTGTTTGATAGATCTTAGAAAGAGAAGAGGGCAGACTTATGATTCTCAAATTAATTAATAATTCTCAATTTAAGCCTTATATTTGAAGATCATTACAGAAAAAGCGCCCCCATGGTATGAGTGACGTCTGTGTGCATTGTGATTAGCCAATCATTGGCTACTGTATTTTCTCGTTAATTCCCCTTGAGATGTTATCACCGAACTTGATAACAAGGTAATTAGCAACGATTTGGGCGGTTGCTCCAACTTCTTCGATTACCAGGCAAAAAAAAAAGCTTCTAGACATGAAAATGATATTATCTTCAACAGTAATATTCTTTGCAATGCACCAGAATGTAAACACAATGTGCATTCAGCCTTTGAAAAATAAAGGCGAAAATCATAAGCAAAGCGTCTTCTGGGAATAACAACATCCAAGGGCAAAAACATCCAACAGTTGCCGGAAACAGTCCCAGATAGAACTTTTGGAGGTTCTTTTGTTTGGCACACTGGTGGAACCTTAGGTAGAACAAATGTATGGCACAAATATGGATATATACGAGAAATGCCTTGTATTCACTTGTTTACATAAGGAATTTCTGGTGGGATGGGGATAGGAATGTACCTTTCTGCATGTTATGACTAGCTTGAAACGCTTTTTGTAAAGGGCTACACCTACCTTTTTTGTTGAGAGCTGTTTTGTTTACCTTACGATTTGTAAACTGCTTGTTGTTCTATAGGGCATTTTTCATTTCTCTTATTGAAACCACCGCCAGAACGTTAATAATAAAAAAGTTAAAATTTGAATAAGTCTATAGCAAATGGCAACGGCAATAAAAGGTATATAAACAGGTGCCCCACAACGGCGCAAGATCCCAGCCTGCGAAGAAATTATGAATTACCCAGTACATCCACACATGTATTATATATTTGATTTTAACACCTTAAAATGTTAGTAAAAGCATCGCACCCTTTAATTATTAAAGAACAAAATACCATTAAAGGCCCTTTCAAGAATCAATATATTTAAGAGTATAAATGCGAGCACTCTAAACTATTTCGTTTGGACTAAGTAGTATAAACGTCTTGTTTTTAATTGCCGGCCACGTAATACAGGTATCAATAAATTTATTTTTCCGGGTATTAATATGGCTGCCGGCCATTACCAGAACCACGAATCTTGAGTTTTCTCTAATTAATTCATTAAAACTCCGATTAAATCTTGCCTTACACAAACTATCACACCATCTTAAGGCTTTTGAAGCTCGAAGAAACCATCATGCACCATGCTCATTAAGGACATCTGGAAGTTCTGCTAGCGTCATCAATTGACAATTATGCTTCTTATTTTGTTGCCATGCCAACTGCTTGAAGATGCTGTGGTACACATTCACTTCGTCAGATCTCTCAGTTTTTGTTTAAGCATACTGCACGAAAAAGTCAGAAAGGATGCGGGTATGGAGCAGAGATACGACTAAAATAGCCTGCCAAAGGATGTCAGATGGATGGCTCAACTCTGACGGGTAAACAAGAATTGTTATTAAATTGGTAAAAGAGCAAAGAACGATTTTTTTCCAACGAATTTCATTTCCGAGTATTTGGCGTTATTTACAGAAAGTGGTAAAGTTTGGTTTTTTTATAAAAAAAGAAGTAAAAAACTGCCACTTGCAATAAGTTCAGAGAAAGTTTGAAATCATCAAGAATAATCCGAACGTAACAAAGCTCCTTTTCAAAATTCTGGCTCAGTGCAAGCAAGCAACATTCAGATGCCCTATGCTGTGAATAAATATGACATGTATTTATATATTTTACCTGGTGGAAATATTATACAGGGCCACATTATAACCTATAAACCTCCATATACCTATGTCTAAATCATTAATGCCCATGTGGCTTTTATAGTCATTGTTAATGTGGTTGGAAACATGAACACATCCCTACTTAAAATATATATATATTACACATTTTGCATAAAAAAATGACATATATATATATGCAGTATGGTCATTTCAGAAATTAGAAATTCTGTGCATGTAACATTATAACATCTCCTTACGTGTTCATGTTCACTTTCTGTATGTAATATGGCATACTGTGTTGACATAAATAGCAGCACAAAATATCTTATATAAGGCTTTTAAAGCTTATCGAGTTGAAGTGGTTTGAAATGCATTTCGCGTCTATCCTTCAATTCTTCTTAAATCCTGCAGTTTTCTTTGAATCATTTCTGTTGATCCTTATTATAGTGAAAGAACTTCTAAATTTTTAGATAAATAATTTGCCTAAACAGGATGCATATTATCTACCTAATTTTTCTTGCTTCCTCTATAGTTTGCTATTAGCGAATATTAGGCTAAAGGAGATTATATTGATTCAATGAGTTGAGTATGGTGGATGTTGTTTACCCTATGATTAAATATAAAAGGTTCCATATTTGCTGAACAAATCGGATTTAATTTTAATGTTCCTAAGCTTGTACATAAAAAAGGTTAGCGTTTAAGTGCTGAACCGTGTATCGTTACTCGAATTTTACCATGAATCATGTATTTCACCTGTTGGAAACCATGGTAGTAAAAGATGGAATAGTTCAGCAGGTAGCTTTTATGGAAAAATGTGTGTACTCTTTTAAAGAAATTGATATGGTTTCATGCTTGTAATATGACATTATTGTAGTACGATGGTGTTAAATATAATATTAATTAGCAATGCTGTAAAATGTGGATACTTTGTGACGGGCGGTAATTTTGGGCATATATGTTTTGCCCAGTAGGAATGTCTTAAGCGGGTTTCAATGTGGCTCTTTCTGCCATTTGTAAAGAAACATTCTACCGTTATATTCTGGTGACCTCTCATAATTCGTAATTCAACATATTCTAAATTACGGTCATTTTTACTGGGACACCTGTTTTGTGTTTTCGCTAATATCGTAAAACTTTCATCTTCGGATGAAACACTAACACGGCTGTTAATAAAACACGTCAATATAGTGGTTTCTACATGACTTCACTACCACCCATATGAATATCAAACATTTATACGTAAAACTGTAGGCTAAGTTAGACAAAAACCAGTCATGTGCGGGGTAATTTGGTGGTGACCAAAATTTGAGTTTCTGCAATTTTGATCATTTTATTTATTTTTATTATTTAACACGCATTGCAGAGATCAACGTGTTTTTGTTTTATTTTTCTCAAAGAAATGTTTAATTTAGCTGGCAGCCTTGTATGATAGTAATATTCACTTTGTGAGTATATGAACTCCATATATTGACGTTAAATGTCATATATGGCAATAAATGTTTTAGGCATATATGGGAAATATCATTTATGGACATATGTGGGACATTATTGCACGTTTGCCCCGATATAATTTTTCCGCTATAGATATGGGGACAAAAATTGATGGGAATATGATGGGGTTGATTCTATTTGATCTGGTCACTGGTCAGTTTCGGGTCGTAATTATTGAACACTTAGGCCCAATATATACACATTTTACGGTACACGAAGTGTTTTAAAGGTATTCTATGCGAAAATTAATTTTTAACTGCAAATGTATGACATGTATGAAATATATTTTAATTGCAGTGATTGCAGAATATTAATATGTCAATAATAAATTGAAGTACTCGTGCTAAATCTTTGTCTATGCAGAATCACTTAATATTATAATCCAAGAATTTCTTCTTGCTGAGCTAAAAATATTTTAGTATCTTTGGTCAAAAAGTTTGTATCCGTTTGTTGGGCCTAATGTCAAACGTTGATCTCTTAACAGACGGTAAATCTTGCAATTTTGTTTGTGGCAGAGAAGTCACTATCATTTATTTCCATAAAAGCAGAGTGCCTTGAAAGCCTATCTAAAAAAGGGGCAATACTCCACACAAACGTTTTTATCTTCATTTCAGATAAATATTTAAAGTTGAAAGTTGGCCAACGAAATAAATAAACTGCATATTCCCCTGAGATCTGCATGAGAACTGTTGCGGATTTGTAGACGTGAGTGCGAAATAATAAACACGCGGAATAAATCTAGATGGAAGTCAATTTTGATTCCACTTTTTTGAAATACACAGGTGAAATGCACTTATAAAAGCTAGGCAAGGACTCCATACTCCAAAAATCCTTAAGTGACGAGAGAAACGTTTGTTTCTTTGATAAGAATGATAAATGGAGTCTAAATTGGTGCCTATATTCACATTAAATGCACTGGAGGATCAAATGTGAATCTTTCAGTGCGAAACATTTGGGGTTCTTTCTTAGAAAAGATAAAACTTTAATTTCACCATTTGAAATGGGAATCACGGGTGTTGTGTTTCTGCATTTTTATGATATTTTCACCAAATCATAAACACGCATTTAGGTCCCATTCTTCACTGTATAAAATCCTAATACATCTGCAACCTTTCAAGGCTTTGCTGTTATGTGTGATTGCCCATTTTCAGGATCAGCGTGCAATTAAAACAACTTTTACGAATTTCTGTTACATTTTATTATTATTTGCTATTATCGATCTATAGTCTTTTTTTTGCACATGTAGCTACTTATTTCCATGATTTTAAAGCAGAAATTATCGCTGATAGTTAAGATTCAACACATGTAGAGAGATGATAGAAATGGTAAAAAACATTAATATACAGACAATATACAATTACAGAATATCCTACTAACGTCCAAATCGACCAGTCCGTCGGAATTGATCGCTATCATAACTCGACAACTGTCTGTGTGTATGGAAAAAAATAATATATGACATATGTAATATATGTGACCTAATATGGCATGTACCTTAATACCAAATGTATTTTATGTACTGAACGTGTATATAGTTCTCTTCTAAGAAACTACTTCTATTCTATTTCATATATTACGCTGCAGTCAGCACAAAAATGTCATATGATTGGGGGACAACATATACATTGCAGTTCATTATGATGTGCAAAATATGGGCTTGGTGTGGTTCTGAATTCTCTTTAATTAGGTTTTAAAGATCAGTGAAAGGTGAAAGGGACACCAGAAGAAATGTGTGTAGTCCCAAATGTACTTAAATGTCTGATACCTAGGGAAATTATTATGCCAACATTTGTGTTAAATACCAATTTTATGCTGGAATTTCCCTTCGAGGTCAGGAAATTTCCGTTAATCTGAAACATCTATAATTGGCAGCGAGACGGGTGCTTGGAAATTTATAGTATGGGGCTTTGTATGTTCTAACACATTCTTTGGACACCCTACTTTTCAAAAAAAAATTAAGGACGTCTATGAGGGGAATGTGGGTCTGGGAAAAAATAAACACCGTGTGGATAGGGCGTAGAAGGAGTCAATTTTTGAGGAATTTCGGGGACGTGCGTTTTGAATGGTTCCTAAGAAGTTAGAATGATGGTTAGAATCAGGTTCTCCTAGACTGTTTCCTTTTAAATATTCCCTCAACTAACTAAATTATTCTAAACTTCTTTCAGCTGATGTACTGTCTATATCATTATATCCCCAGTTAAAAACAAATAATAACTGCATTGAAACAAATGAGAAAATTTAAGATAAAATTGCAAAATCAACCAGTTTGAAATTACA
>JAUJYV010002803.1:0-11560 GCA_033995625.1 Ophyiulus pilosus | reverse complement strand
TTCATTACTTTTGAACAAAAGTTCATCTATTTATGACACAGGAACATGGGGTTACAAAAAAGTCATAACCCTAATGTCCATAGACTGTTCTGTATAAGCCCTATCAAGCTCGTTTATTTGCTAATATCTAATTAAATAAAATCCAAATACATGCTATTATTCGTGAAAAAGATTACATGTTTAAACAGCAGTGTATGTAATGCATACATGCACATACAGCAGTGTGTAACAGGGCAGGTTCCAAATTTGGTCTTATCCAAATACTATACATTTCGCCATTATTGGGTGGAGCTTTTTCATAGCACCAGCATACATACAGTTACTCGGGTCATTTTCTTTTCCATTAATATATGCACCCTCTTACCCGTTAACGTAATACACGGACGCTCCCCAAACTGCAACTTTAGTTCTTTATTTTTTTGGAGGAGGGGTTCTTGGGTGTGTCGTGCGGGACATTAGTAGACGCACGGGCCTACCTCAACGCTACCCCTCGTCCATCTGCAGTTAGGGTAGCTCGGGTTCTTTGTTCCCGGGTTTCGCTCCCACCCCCGGGTGCGTTCGGCACGCGCCGGCCATTCGGTGGGGGTCGAAAGATGTTGGGAAGGAACCAGATGGGAAGCGAGCCGAGAACGGAAGTAGTAGCGTTAATTCACACAGTGCGGTTAAGAACCGGCCGTTATTAAAAGCCATTATTCCGTTTTCGGACACCAGGTGAGGCGAGTCTACCAGGGGGAACCCGGAGTAGGAAGAGAAGGGCCTTAAGGGGTGGACACGCGTGACTGACCTATTCCCAGGTGGAACGACCACTTGGCATTTTCCCGTTCCCACACCTTTTTTTTTTGTTTGTTTCCCCTGTCTAAGACGACAATTGGGGTAGTGGGCTCTGTGTAACGACCGGATTTGGGACTTTTTTTTTCTCTAAAACTCAATTCGGGGTCAATGTCGCATTAAACGCCGGATGAACGGGTTGCTTGCTGGCTGCTGCTGTTGTTTGATAATATTGATTTTTTTACCTATAAATAAGCTGGCATAGTCAAGGTGGGCAGTGTTGGGTAACCCGAAAATATCTAAACTATCAAATAAATTTCCATGTACCTTTTAACACCTCTGCATTGTTGGTTCAGAATCTTATTAACTCTTATAATTCGAAGTGGTTCTTTTGTTTTAGTTTTGTATTACAAAATTAAAAATGGTCAGAGATGTTGTGGATACCCTGTATGTCATATTTATAATTGCATTATGACCATATCCGGTGACGAGATAACTGATGACTTTTCCACCTCAGACTCGCCCCCTGGTAAATGTGTCACGCCGTCTTGGTAGCACGTGGGCTGGCACGTGGCTCACCACCCCCACCTTCCCTGCGTTATTATAGGGGCTCACCTGCGGCGGCGTCACAACCGACTGGCTACCTGCCCCAACGGTCACGTGCTCTCCCCTCCATCCGTCTGTCCCCACGTATGTAGACCATCCCTCGTCCCGCCAGAAAGTTGGTTTCGGAGCATTCATCAATGACCAGTAACCCCTCACCTTATTGTTTCTTTTCTTGCTGTCTGACCCCTTGTGGGGTAATTAGCAGACCGCCGGTCCCAATGCCCCCTAATCTATGTGGGTCAGGATCCAGTGCTGGTTTTGTGATAAATGAATGGCCAGGTTTGCAGCCTGGATGACGGGAAATTAAGCGGGAAGGAACAGGAAAGGTGGGTGCTACATGCTAGGGTAATGGGTTCGAGGGTTACATAACGGATTTGCATGATTTTGAAGCAAATAATGTACAAAACCATACGCAACTTTTTCGAACGATTTTTATGACGCTTTGGCCAAGGTTTGTCAGTTGTTGTTGTCTTCATGGTCGTTGCTATTGTAGTACAAACATGTTTGTTACAAGTCAAGATGGTATAGTAGAAAAATTTGCCAATCACAAAACTGATGTAGAAAATATTAAATTGGAAGCCATCTTACGAGTCCTATGCTGATTCAGATTTTCAGCATTAATCGGCAATACAGCTTAATGCTATTTTTAAGTGACGGATTGAAGCGCGTGTTTTTACTTGGGCTTTTAGACATATGACAATTTTCACAACTATTTTGACTTCAACTAATTATTAGTAATAGTCAAAGGTAATATTAACAATGTTTTGCAAGGGTGATTCAAATCGAACAAGTTCTCTTTATCCAACGTGTGCCTCACGCCCCATTGTTTTCGTTCAAATCTTTGCTCTTTCAGATTTGTACATAGCGTCTTTTGTATAGTCTCATGTTTGCGATGCACGGCGATTAGCAGCGCGCAACGGAGAAGTTAAATTCAAATAAGATTATTGAATTAACGGAGAAACGGATGCGAACGTTCGTTCGTTCGCTGGCAACTTCTTAATTAAATTTGAACGCGATTCACGCGGCGATCAGCAGTTAACGAGGAGGATAGCCATAGGAAACGAACCGAGCTCATTGCACCGACTTCTTAATTGGCGACCGCATTAGCTCCTTATGTGCAGAGATCCCTCAGCGGACGCCTTCTTAACTTAATAATTGAAGCACTTTGAAAAGAGAAGAGCCGCGGGGATTCCGGCGATGACCACCGGCTGACCAATTCTGGTACGGCTATGGAGAAAAGATGCCAATTGAAGCTAATGCAATCCTCCTTAAATTCACGGGATACTTTCAACGTGTGAGATGCACTTTACAAATTAAATCTTCGCGGAAATGGAACTTGTTAAAGGGACTTTTGGCGTGTCTCCAATGTACAGTTGTTTTTTTTGCGAGAATTCCATAAACATATCAATTTTCACCTGCTGTATAGCATGGCAATGTTATATATGCAAGGAGTTTGTAAATTTTATCAAGAAAATTAGGTTGTTTCTTCTCTTTAAACTGCATTGCTATTTAACTTCAATTCTGATGTTATTTGCAAAGGTAAAAATTAATATGAACAATACCGACTTGTATACATAAGATCCTTCACTTTTTGATATCTATATTTTTATCATCATACATATATGCAGTAGTTTAGTTCAGTTGCCTAGCCATGATTCGTGATTAAGCATACTGTGTTTCATCCAACGTACACTTATAAACTAGCCAATCGAGAGAAAAACCCTATTCAAGACGTGATCTTAGAATGTTTTGATTGTTATAGCGCCCTAAGGTACGATAAGTCCAGTTTGTGATGCCGCTAAAATGGTATACTTCGACACTATGGTCATCTCCATTGATTTGTATGTATACTTGGAGGCAGGGGGTGAACTTTGAAGCAAAGGGTTTCTTCGTTTTCTATGTTAAGAACGAGGCACTTGGCCAGTTGGCATTGTTCGTTGCACGTACAATATTATTATTATTCCCATTGTTATTATTACACCAAAATTGCGGGCGTTTGCTGAGTAAGCATGGGTTTGAAACGCCGCAGGATTTTTCATCGGCGATTTGACCCGAGTGACCCGTGGTCAGTTTGGAGCGTTGAGTCGCAATCTGCCTACGCAAGCGCGGAGGTCTCATTACACGTTAACCCTTCGGCATTTTACCCCTCTTTGAAGAACCCTCTCCCATCGTCCACCTCAAGCCGTTTTCGCCCCCCTTCCCTCCCTCCCCCTTCATCCTCTTGACCACTGGCTATCTCTCTCTCTTTTCTCGTCTTCTTCTCTGCCGCAATGCAGCACGGAAAACAGAAACGATGTAAAATATGTCCACCGAGTGGACAAGATGCACGCGGTGGTCATCATTTATATGCGCGATGCTGATAGCCAGCACTTTGCTTTTTATTAGAAATATGTAAATGAGTTCGGACGACGTAAAGCCCTAGGTTTATCGTCGACCCACTTGGTTATTGTTGTTCTTTTAATACTTTGAGCGGATGTGACGAGGGAGAGAATATTTAATTAGTGAAAGTTTCCCTCCCAATGGTCAAACTTTGACAGCACTTGACATGATGCGGTACATTGGATTTGATATATATACAAGTGCATGGACTATAATGGGTGGAATTCTTCGGGTTCTTGTTGGTAAATGTCAAATTGTTAGAGGAAAAGATTTTCGTGATTTCAACTGTTTTGACCAGTCAGCTCCAATTTTAGATGCTCCTGCGGTTTTTAAAAGTTTGATTATAACGCTTGTTGAGAATATATACAATCGAGTATTCTACATAAGACAAGTGTTATCTAATTTATGACAGAGGCACAATTTTTGCATTTGGAGATGTTGAAGGTTGAGAAAGGGTGGCTTTTCTTTAACATGTTGAGCTTCGGAGCTATCGGTGTTTGCCTATATTAAGGGGCAGCGAAAAGCCCAAACTGGAGGGTTTAGCGAATGAATAAGTTATTGCGTAAAACTCGTTTCTTGATAAGTTTAAACTTCAACAGCGCTTTCCTTGAAATCCAACTAACAGTAGTGACCGTGCATTCGATGCTCGCTTTTCTGGTCGAAGAGGCCCTTGGCGTCTTTTTCTTTCGCTTTCCTTCTTCATTGGCTGACTCCTTGAGATCTTCGTCCAATCATCGAGCTGGATTCGACCTGTAGTAAGGCGGCCCTAGTTTCATCTCCACGCAATACGAAGGCGGTGTGGCATCCGCGGATGGTGATACGCTCTGCACGTTTTGCTACGAATAGGCCTTTCATAGTACGTTTTTCTTCCCTTTTGGACTTAAGAAGGGACATGCGTCTTATCGAATAAAAATAGTCAAAAGTGGGACCCATAAATGATGTCAACTTGTGGAAAGCATATATTAATAATTAATGAAAAATAACCTTTGAATTAATTTGTTTTTGCATTTAAGGTATACCTGCAATATCAAAATTTCAAAAATCATTTCCGGTATGTACATCCCCCTTCTCATTTGATATGTGGATCTATTATGCCCTACGCCATTACCGATAGCTTAAGTAGTTTATGCATATACTGTTTTTGCTTATTTTATTCTAATATGCGTCTGCCTGATAGGCAGTGGTCCCACTGTCAGAAATGCAGCTTGATTGTGGCATTGGATGGAGATCCTCGTTACATTTTACAATGAGCAACATTTTGAAAAAAACCACAAGTGATTCTAAATATTTATTTAGATCTTTCTTTAATTATTTGGTTTTCAAACTGTTTTTTTAATGCTTTCTGTGAGTTTTCCGCCCTAACCCTATCTTTACTATAGGTCTTGTAGTTTTTGTTATCCAAGGTTTGTCAGGAACGCATACATCACTATATCCTTGGCATGTGAAAACATAACACCAAGACATGAATTACAGTATTTTCCGCCCTTAGCCTATAATTTAATCTTTAGGCATGCTGCGGGACAATCCCCAAGGAATCCCTCGCCTCGTTTGGGACATTGCACGAGTTCACACGTATATATACAGTGTTCACCAAGTGTCATCCGCGAGACATGTGTCGTTTTATTTATTTAGTAGCCAACCACCTTAATTCCCCCTCTGGACGTGCGCATGCTTAGCACGCACGTTTAACCTCGCCTAGATTTAGCTTTTCTCTGGTTTCGCAGGTATAGATACATTATGCATTATCGTCTACTTAGCTGATGAAAGCTGAGACAGTCGACGACACCCCGGGTTGGGATGGGTAGCAGATCAAGAAACGTAGATAATTGTGCGTGCCAACTTGCCCCGAAGGGTGTGGGAACACAACTTGCGAGTTTTGCGGATTGGTAAAGGTGGCCTGGGTGTTTTAGCGACGCCTTTTTTTATTCATCAAGCGGACGTTGGTAACTGTCACGGAGGCAAGTCTGAGTTTGCAATAGGGCACCATCTAATGTGTTATTAGAAGGCAGAGGGTCGGATTCTCAACCACTTGCTAGATCGCTTCTCAGATGCTTGGCACGCGACGAGGTAAAGATGTTGTAACTGTCGGCCAATAGCACGTCTTGTGTCACTCTGCACGGGTCAGATTAAGTCGTGAATAGCAACATGTGGTGATTCAACATTTTTTAAAACTGGATTTTTGTTGTTGGGGGGGGGGGGGGGGGGGGGAAATTATTTTACACACATTATTGCTAACTGAATATAATTTTATGACCACCTCACCGTTAGGATATTTTCATTTCTGCAAGTAAGCGTTTCTGTGTTTCATCTCAAAACAATTAAGGCGAGACGGTCAGATGCTGTCTTTCGTCGATCTGATGCTGCAGGGCTGCATAAATCTATAAGTCATGTGAAGAAGAAAGGGGAGATGGACCGCAAAAGGGGGAATTCCCCTATTTAACGTTATTGAAGGGAGAGGCATGCCTCTACGATCAACAGCATCTTGCGCGCTATTTATCACAGCGCTAAAGCAAACATCTCTTTTCTCTTCGTGTCTTGTAATTCACCTAATATGATATTATAAGCGAGTGTTCTCGCGCTGCGGGGAAGCTAATTGAGTTAAGCGAGTGGACTTGTCGTGTCTTAAGCCAACTTTATTGCCTTTTAATAGCCTCTCCTATATTTATAGGCGGGCAACAGAAGCCCATATGCGCCAGCCATTAGAAGCGCTTTCGGACATTTTCATCGAGAGTCCCTTTTTAATTTGGCCATTCATACAGTTGCGTTCTCGCGTTTTATAAGCGCATATATCTTTAAGAAATATACATTTTAAGAACGCCTGACCGCAACGGCAGGCACCTCTGATTGCAGTTGGCCAACGCGAAATTGCGGAAGAAGAATCGTAAAAGATGTGAGTGATGTACGCCATAAATATTTCTGAACACTACCTAAGCTTAACCCGCTTGTATAAACCTTCGAAGCAGCGGATGCGCAAAAGGATGATAAAATGCACAAGTGCAAAAGTTGGAAAAGTTGGAAATGGTTGCAGACTTGATGTTAAAAGCTGTGTAAGTAAACCCAAAAACATAATTAACAGGCGCATTTTCCTTATAAGTATAAGCAAAATTCTGAGAAGGTGCTCATAATCTGGTGTTATTAAAATATTTGGGCATCAGTGATTACTTGCACTTCAGGTGCATGAAGGCATATTAGGTTTGGATAAGTTGATTGACATGAACTGGTTAATGATAATTGCAATGTTAAGATGATCTCTGTTTGATATACGAAGGGTCGGAGATAAAGTCAGAGATATACTATATTAAAAGTACAGTCGATATGTTTTATGTTTTCATAATGCTAAATGACTTCCAAGTCAGTGTATGTAATATATTCAACGAGGATTATTTTCTAAATTGTATCATTGAATGTTTAAGGCATATACTATCGCCGTAAGTATGGGCTTTATGTTCGATGGTACATCTTGCTCGAGGAAATATAATATTGGAATTAGATGCCATTCATATTTTGGAGCCAATAGAGTTGATAAGTTTTGGAAACGTGCATCTGATGCGGTCTGGCGTCTAATGGCTCCTGGGTTTCCTGAATGCATTTCATTAATGGTGTATGGTCAAAGAGGACATTTGCATGTTATCTGAAATGCTATCGAAAACCTCGATGACTTAAGAGAAATTCATCCGACTTATGCTCTCGCTCCTACCTAATTTATACGCCGTCTGCAGTGATGAGGCGGTTGTGGTCACTGCACACGACTTTGATATTTCTGGTATTTATGCAAGTTATACGCAAGATATGAAAATTAACGAGGTTCGCATGTCGTTTCAAATGGATATGTTTGCGCGTTTGAAAAGGCAAAGGCCCTCTGTGCAGCCATATAATCTGAATGGGAGAGGGTTGGAGATGGACCGAATTATGGCGGTATTAAAAGGGTTAGGATGTAAGGGGGAGAGTGTGGGGGCAGCGGATCCCTAGCACGTATGTACGCACCGCGCATGGACATGCCGTTAATTGCCCGATTGCACAGAGGAGAGGGACGATCGGGAGATACCATGGGAAATATGAATTCGGCCACCAAGATGACCTATGGACTTCCTTTTTCCACCCCCTTACCAATGAAATTCTCGCCAAATGAAATTATGAGCCTGCCATAACACATCGCAATACATTCATTTTAAAATTTTCATTATTGCGCAGCTCGATGGACCCTAGTGGCAGATGACCAGGATGATCATAAAAGCTAGCAATGATAACAATTTCTATACATATTCCAATTTTAAGAAGGTGATAAAGCTTGCACTAGAAGTGGTAAAAAAAATGAAATTAGCAATTCATTGTGGAAATGGCAATCCTCATTTATATTTATATATATAAAGTGAGCATGAGAATAATTCAACGGCATGTCAACATGTACAATTTTGTTTTAAAACGTAATTTCATCTTCTATGAATGGTTTTATACTGTTGTTTCACACGTCAACAGTAAGAGGAAGGGATTATTGCAAAGTTAAAAAGGGTTAGGTCGAAAGGCCCCTTATGTTGTTATCTAGAAAATATGAAGTTTTATTTTCGAAACTGTTTTGAGAAGTTGGATGTTCAATCAAATATTGAGGATCCAACCTTCGGAGGCTAATGTATATGCTAGAGTTTCTATAATTTTCATTTGGCGATGATTTGAATGTACTCATGGTCGCTTCTTTCGCTAAAAGCCCCGCCCATTGGTTCGATCTCGTTTCTCGAATGACCAGCCACGCATATAAATTCATTAATTACAGAGCCCTGTGCGTTTATGCCCGCTGCCAAATCCCCCGTGATGACCAACGCTTTCCCTCGTCCGTCTTCTTCTTATTAATTTTTCGCCCGACTAATCCGTAAATTCGCGTTCTACGGCGAGTGCGCATGCGCCTAGACCGAAGACGAGAGCCAGGAGGGGTCAAAGGGGTCAGCGGCGAAATGACGAGTTTAGCCTGCGTCCGTTGCGTCGAAAACGAAGGAGCGGAAACAGATAACGGGATTTATTATTGCATTAGCAGCAGATCAAATTAATATCCACGGGGAGGACCCGTCCCCCCACCCCCGCGCATTAGCCGCGCTGGACGTCGGCCAGGGCTTGACCCCAGGCCGACCTCTCCCGAGATATTAACCGGGTTTCGCTTTGTAATGGCCGTTCGCGTTTATACGTTTTATGAATTTATGGCTCGGACGCTGGTCAAGCCGCGACCAATCAGCGGGATGGTCCGCTTTTCGAGTCCATTGTACCGGGGAGTAAAAGGGGCGAAGGGAAGAGGGCTTGGAACGGGGGGGTCAACGAAAGGGTTGGCCAATAGGATGGATTTCGGTCGGGTTTTAATGTTTTTAATGGGCGTCCCCCCTCCCACTCTCTCCCCGATGTCGTTAGGACGACTTAGGCGCATTACGTGTATCTTGGAGGCACACACGTTTTAGATTTTTGCGGGGGGAAGGGACCCAGGGTCAGGGGTCAGCAGGCGCGGACTGAGTTATGACCGTCCATTTGCGGGTGCCGAGACCTTGTCTGTCTCTAATTCCGACTCTTATGATTTAGGAATTGAATTTGGCGAAGAGAGGATTCGGACGAGTGGTCGTAAACACGAGGGTGAAGGGGGTATGATGAGAAATTATGCGAGTTTTACGGCGGAGGTGTATTAGCTATGAAAATGCGTGATTTGTGCGAGGCCAATATGAGATGTAGTTGCGGATTCTTGTCAAATAGTTTCTGCTCTGAAAGCGCAACAAGTGTCTGGTCGTTAATGGATCTGCGCAGAATGTTGGTGCTAATGATGTTTGGATGAAACCTGGATGTGAATCCTCGATATATCCACTGTTTCGCAACGTGGATGGAAGTGCCCTAAAGGCCGAAGTAAACACATAAATCGACCTACAGTGGTGATATGTTAACTTCAATGGTAGCAAGTTTCTTCAGGCAAAAATTGTCCCATGAAGTTTGATTATCCTACCAGTACATGATAAAATGTGAATAATTTAAGTGCGTATAGGATTAGAATTTTTTTAGCTGTGACTATAGCTTGGTCCTAGAAAGGAAATCCATTATCCTTAGTGTATATGATTGTTCTTGCCCCTGACAGTCTGCAATCACACACAGCACCGGAGCAACGCTGCGCTGTTGAACTTTCGGCAATGCCAGGGTGAGGGCAACGTCAATGTTTGGTGTTGAAAATAGGTGTTGATGGCGTAAATTGAAGGGTAGAGGGGATCGAAAGTCAGTACGGGTTCAAAAATAGACCTAAAGCTCGATTGTGCTCCGAATCTTGCGTCCGTGTTCTTTCGACATCGATCGTCGATGCGATTGGATAAACAGAGAATAGGTCAATGTGTCGCCCCGTGTTCACCCAACGCTGTTTGCACAGACGCGCTTAATTGACCTGCCCCTTAACTGCAGGGAGACAAACAAAAGAGGTTGTGAACCGAACGACTCCACGTGTTCGTTAGGCTTGTTTGCGATGCTCCCTTTGGATCCGTTACCTGATGGGAGTTAAAGCGATCTTCTGAATAAACAATGCCTTTGTATACTGCGTGACATTAAGGCCCCGTCACATGCTATTCTTACGCAGAACGCGTTTCTGACGCCAAAACCTGCTGCAGAGGTCCAATTAGATACGTTTGTACTCTTATCCCAATATGGCAGCTTTATCAACGCTTTTACTGTTGACAGTGGCTGTAAACTGTCGGCTGCCCACCTGTCAGGTGGATTCTTGTGCCGTTGTCCTCTTCGTTTCCAGTGGGTGAAGAAAGTCGGGACATCTGCCTCCAAAATAGTGCTTTGGAACACCTGACAATCAATCGTATTATACATTTCAAACGTTGATCCTATAGAATCAGATTAGGAGCACAATTTGTCATTCAACTATGTTTTCTTAAATTGCGATCAACAAATATGGCGGAGGACGGTCTACTGCCACTATTTACATTGGGCAGACCCATTTAGCTACAGCAATTGATATAGATTTACTGAGGACCAATGTTTTCCCAAATGACCAACTTATGCTGTAGGACAACTAGTCTGTCCAATTTGTATACGTGTACAGGATTATTGACCCGCTTTGAATAGCAGGTGGTCTACGACATGTTTGTACAAGAAGTTGGGTAATTGTAGAGGGCGCTCTGATCGTAACCTTATACTTTCTCTCCACAGGCACTATAGGAGTCAACCCTCCTTCATATGGTTGGTTAACCGGTTGTATTTGTGCAGTTGGTGACAAATAGATACAATCGTTCAATTATTTGTTCGTTTGTCATAAAAATGGTTTTTTTTTGTATTTTTTTTGTTTGACCAATTTTGGGTTTTTTGTTATCTGTTCTTCGCATTTCTTCGTACTTCAAACACAGATTGTTTGCCATGGTAACGACAAACATTGTCCACGTAGCCATCAATAAGTTGAAACTTTTGATTCATACTGAAAAATAATTTACTGTACTTTGGACAGTTTCACAAAGTTCAATTCTAGCTCCACTTTAACTTGGATTAAGTGGTAGTAACCGTATTAATAGATACATAGGCGTTCCGAACATAAGTTAATTTTCGTCTGATGAAAATTAATGTTTCATTTAAAGTAAAGTGGTTTATTTTCCCAATCAAATCTGTAATGGTAGTTTAATTGGGAAAAGTTTTCCAAAATGCTATAACTTTAATGCCACGTTTCAGTACCCCGAGCAACCAATTACAGTGATACCTCGAGATACGAGTTTAATTCGTTCCGCAACCTTGCTCGTATGTCAATTTGCTCGTATCTCGAAGCAATTTTCCCCATTGAAATTAATTGAAATGCCATTAATCC
>JAUJYV010002802.1:0-11564 GCA_033995625.1 Ophyiulus pilosus | reverse complement strand
CTGAAAATGGGTACGACCCCCCTACCACATGGCATTTATTTGCTGACTGTAGGGTACTGAGTTGAATTGAATTGAAAGTGATGAGTTAATCTAGTCCAAACTTAACTTTTGTTGACTTTTGTTTCTGACAAATATGACTAAATGACTTAAACTACGCTAGTTACCGTTTAAATACCACTATGTAGACCTACGTATATTTGTAAAAGAGAAAATGAATATACTTGTTTGCATTAAGCGTTGGGCTCCAATGTCGAGAGTCGTCAATAATTTGAATGCACATTTAAATACGAGCAAATAGTATCTGGTGAACTTGAATGCCCCTCGAACTCGAAACTTGAATGCCCTCGTAGTTCACACATTTGTAGTGCAATTTAGGTAAAACATTATTTGTTCTATGGAAAAAAATATTTTTCTGTACGGTTAAGGTTATATCATGCCACGATAATTCTCTTAATCGTTTAGTGAATTACATGCTTTTTATCTCAAATGGTGTTCATAAACAGGCATGAGAATAATTTATATCGAAACAAATGGCTAGAATTTAATTTTCATAAATCTTTCAAATGCTAAACTTTAGCTGCTTGACCAATTTCTTGGAAAGATTTTGAGTTTGCTATTTCTGTGCAGAATCGCCACTTCGTATATTAAAAATAAGCAAATAGAGCTATAACTTATTGCATTTTTTTCTCTGACGCACTAACAATTTTATGAAAGGATTTTGTTGGAAAGAAATAATGATCCATGCTTTTGTCTTTTAAATATATTGCAATTTCTTTGCCTACTTATCATTAGTAGGTTCTAAAAGCTTGAAAAGAAAACGAAATTGCCCTAGAATGTCTTGCAGAGCGAATAACGTACATTGACGTCACAAATAGGCCCCTTACCTCTTTCTTATTCGTGCCCTTTGTGTTTATGTGTATGTGCGTTAAAAGTTTACGGGAGTAGGGCAAAGCAATTTGAGTACGAAAATAAGATTATATTCTTTTTCAAAACTGTCAACAAATCATTTAATGTATAACCGTCATCACGGATCATGGATCTTGTAAAAGGAGATCAGGTTTATTTTAATGAAAGCTTTCTCCCTTTATTATTTTCCTTATGTGTTGCTTTAGGAATTTTGTTTATTGAAAATATGGGATTCGTGAATTTGCCTTAATAATTTAGAAAACTTTCAGCATTCGTATAAGAATATTTTCTGTTAATGTATAGGAATTCTCTTTGCTAATCAATTTACATTTTTTGAAATTATTCCATAGAGGTTGTTTTTGGTTAAGTGTTATAAGCAGTGACCAATATTTACTAAAATGCGTTTACTATAATGAATACATGTTTCTAGAAATGATGTAATTCGCCATAGATTTGATACAGTACGTGATACGTGTTGCAAGTGAATAGATACAAATTTGGAGGCTTGAAAAAGTTCATATTTAAGCCAGATTATTATTTTGCATGAATATTCTTTAGTACTATTGTACTAAAAATATTCTCTTTAAAAGTTGTTCAATACCACTTAAGCATCGTCAAAAAAATCTTTAGTTTGAGCTTCATGGATGAACAGATGATAGTAACACCTTTTGTAGATTGTATTTCTAGTATAGGAGTTAGGATGTATATAAAGTTTAGAAATATATTGTTACAGTAATTAATAAAGACTTAGGACTTAAAGACTAAACTTAGGTAAAGTAAAAAAGAGGTATTACAATTTCGATCTGTCAATAATATGGTAATAGCTCCTGCTAGGACATAGAACCAAAGTTATGATATATCCATTTCGAGAGATTCCACAAGAATATTTTATGATACGATGAGTGGATGTAATTTATACATTTACAATTGCATTATGGAAAAATAGAGAGTTTGAGCCAGTCAACGTTAACGAAACGATAACGATAACGAGAAACAGCGCTGGCGGCCCGGAGTGACATTGGAATGCCATGCTTCGCCATAGGGTAGATCATGACATTCCGGGCCACCAGCGCTGTTTCTCGTTATCGTTATCGTTTCGTTAACGTTGGTTGGCTCAAACTCTCTAATATATTATTTTTCAATCCTTTATTGATTTTCATATTTTACAATATTGAAAATGAATGGAAGAATAGCGAGAAACGAAATGCATATTTCATACATATTGTATAATACTGCCTTATAAGGCTTGAACTTACCTTATTCCATGGAGGGTGAATTTTTTGTTAACATAAATATGCGTGGAGCTTTACAATTTTATTCTTCAATTTATATTTTCGAATATCTATATTTGAATCACAGAAATCAAATCAAAACTGAAAATACCGTTAGAAATAAATTCGATTTGGATTTATTCTATCTGGTTTTGATTTTTACCCAACGCTAGTACTGCATACCGTTGTTTAGCCGCTGCGTGTGCATGCCCTTTTCATGTATGCAGTGCAGTACCACAGGTGATTAATTTGAAATCCATGATTCAGAACTGAGGCACAGAGGATGAACAATTAAACGACTCAATGCAAATCAGATTAAATATGCGTATTGAAATGCAGTATTAAATTTAATACCATTTGCATGCGAACGCATAAGAACATTATATTAGTTCAGCAAATATCAAGCATGAAATAAACAATTGATAAATGAATAACCGAACACGTGTTATACACATGTTCACATATATTTTAGCTTGGAAATTATTCATGGCACTAATGATACTAATCTATTGATTCATTAATTAAATGCTCAAACTAGATATGCATATACACGAACATGACCAACCGAGTAAATAGCCGAATAAAATTCTTCCCTTATTATGGAAACATTCAAGGCATATCCCTAGTGGACAAATTATACAAGGCCTTAAATGTCTTAAGGGCCTTAAAATCTACCATATATGTCCGTTTGTGATATTTTACATATATGTCTGAAAACATTTACAGTCACATACATATGGCATTTAATGTCCATGTTTATACATCATATACTCAAAACGTGAATATTTTCATAATATTAGAGAGTTTGAGCCATCCAACGCTAACGAAACGATAACGTTAACGAGAAACAACGCGGAAAGTCCGGAATGTCATTGGAATGCCATGCTTCGCATAGGGTAGTCCTTGACATTCCAGTCCGCCAGCGCTGTTTCTCGTTAGCGTTACAGTTAACGTTTCGTTAACGTTGGTTGGCTCAAACTCTCTATTACAAGGTTATTAGTTGTTTTAACATTTCCCCGCGAAAAATATCAAACAAAAACGTTGCCTATTTTCGAGTTAAATAATAAGAAAATACATAATAGAATGATCAAAATTGCAGAAACTTAAGTTAGGATCTGCCCCAAATTCCCCCCACTCATGCCTGGTTTTCGACCAACGTAGCCTATGTATAGTTTTATGTGAATATGTTTGATATTCCCATGAATAATAGTGAAGGCATATACTTGAGTGAAGGAATCAATATATTGACCTGTTGTAATAAAAGCAATTTGTTTTTACTCATGAGATAAAAGTTTGAAGATATTTGCGAAAACCCAAAACAGGTGTCACAATAAAAATGTCCGTAATTTAGAATATACGGGATTTAGAATATTGGGAAGTCACCACAATTTGACGGATACAGTATTGCTCTCCAACTGGTCTAAAAAGCACACATTGAAACTCGCTTGAGATCATTCCAAATGGGCAAAACGATGACTGCCCAAAGTATCCACATTTTACGATAATTGGTTTTTTGTTACACAAACCCGTGTTTTAAGAATTCTTCCGAAAATGTCACAAACTTTTCAGATTGCCTTCAACACGCTTAACTGGACAGTAAATTGCCTATTGTACTGCATGTCCTGTTTGGAATTATTTCCGGAACAGAGCATGCCAGAACGTGGTGTTGTCAAGCTTTTGATTTTATTGCAATGAACGTTTACACAATGAGTCGATCGAAGTTATTTTAATTCATGTATACTTACAACAAATGACTATTTCTGTTGCTTTTGCTTTGGAATGAAATATCGGCACGTATTAGAAAAATCGTTAAATGCAATCGCTGTCATAACTGTCATATAAATTCATACAATTTAATTACATTTTTAGAAAGCAGTCAAATATTAAATGTTTATCATTCCATTCATAATTGCACTAACGCATGATTCTGTAAATAAAACTGATGTATCAAACTAGAATATCACCATCTTAATTATATGTGTCTGCATACTTCACGCCAACAATACTTTTGAAATGGTGATATTTATAAATTCCTATAGTTGTGCACTTTTGCATGGATGTTTTAGAAATTTATTGACAATGCTGTTTTTATATACTGCATCAGTCACCTAACTAAACTTAGTTCACGGAGAGTGTAGTGCTTGCATCGTATAAAAAGTTTTATTTTATTATGATAGGTTTTTTTTTTTCTGATTTTTGAAGTACTTTGTTTGTGCCCACCAAAACCTTAATTCTAAATTTCCAAACCCATGAAAATTGAATCGTGAATTACAAAGACACGTTTTGGTATGAAAATCACGTTATTTTCAACAACTTCTTATATCTCATGGGGGCGCCACACTCTTAACAGAAAGTGTAGAAAGTATACTAGAAACCCGATAAGTTTATAACCGAAATAACTATGCACTTGAAACTATTCATTTCATTTGCTTGAATTCAGGGCTATCGTGTGGGATGTCTTTATTCAGGGAGGCCAAATATCAAACTTGAAATTTATTAAACCACTTCTAAGATGTCTGTAACTATAAAAGTTATATCAATTTCTTTTCGAACCCTGTAATTGATGGATGGTTTACACTTGTCCATACATTGCATTTGCTGATATGAAATTCCAGATTTTTGATTAAAACGCCAATTTCCACTTTCTATAATAAACATTTCGTCCATTTTCACACATTGTATTTATTTTCAATAGTATCAAACCTAACCATAGTACAAATGAATTTTTTTAAATTTTACCCAATATGGTTGTTCTTTCTGAAGCGTGCAACAGGCATCCTAATGACGTGCATCCGAATTTTGTATACCATTGAATATTTTCTAGTATAAAAAATTGTGTCTATCGATGCCTGCATTGCTTTCAAAACCGTAAGTGCATGCAGGATTTAATTTCACAAAGGAACGCGCAGTATGCAAACAATATATAGTTACATATTACACGAAGAGTGCATTAATATAGTATATTTATGTATCCTAGAAAGTAACGTGCAACGAACTAAAAATGGTCGTATATTTAATGTCATAAAATCATGCCTTAGGTGATTTCAATGCAATTAAGTTCGTTACCCGAAAAGAAATATGATACATGTACTTAAAGATGTAGAGAAGTAAAAGTTATCCTAGCTTAAGAAAAAATATACGGGGGATCGAAATTTGGTATTTACCTTGTATTACTGTTATATGTAGTGCAGAAAGTATACGAGCTAGTACCATTACTTAGACAACATATATTCAAATTAAAACTATTTATGGTTTACAATAAATTGAAAGAAAACAAGGTTATTGTCGTATTAGCATCATATGCTATTGAAAATGTATTGAAACATACTTTCAAGAAATCACAAATATCTTTTTTGATTTCTCGAGAGTAAGTTATCTTACTTAGCAAGAGTGCATGACAACAAATCTATTTCTGTCGTAAAATACATAAAGTAAAAATTTAATTTCATCTATCTTTCCTGCCATACACATGTGCTATGCGTGGTTGCATACATAAGAGAAATCAAAATGTACTCTGTAGCACAATTTTTACACAAAATTTACGACGCCATATACTATTTTAATTGGACATCTTGCCCTAACTTTAATAGTTTATGTCTTAAAATCGCACAAATCAACAACGTGACGTGCAATGTTATATGTGATATGATTATTGGAGTCCTCGCATATATCACTTATTATCCACTCGCACAAATTGAATGTACATAAAGGGTTAAAAGTTAATCTAGGCTGTTGTTTGGCGATACTATGGTGCTTCTTCACTCATAACAAAACCGAAAATGAGATTTTAAAATCGTTTTATTAATTGTTGAAATAGTGAATTGAGCATTTCTTACGAAAGATTGTGTAGAAATCGCGTTTTTTATACTTTTTCGTAGTGATATGTTAATCTTATCTCTTATTTAATGTGAGGTCTGATTCACAAATGTTGCAAAAGACACTTTTTACTGTAGAAATGCGGAAGGTATTATATTTTATGAAAGCTATTAAAGAACAATTCAACCTGAGTTATGTATATGTAAAAAAATTGTTATAAAGTAAGCTGTTATTCAAGCAAAATTTATTTATCGTCTAGATAACTTAAATTTATTTCATTTCTTTTATAAGCAAATGCAGTTATTAAGACATAAACATCACTAATACATACACCATAATAGCATCGGTGGTCCCATAGATCAATTTCATTAAAATGCTTATCACGTTTAAAGTATGCCATGTTGTTGTCTCTACCTCGTTTCTATTTCTTGTCATTTGGGAAATATTAATAAGTTCATATAGGTATAATTGTCCCATTCACGTTGTTTGATAATTTTATGAAATATCAGTTGTTTATGATGAACAATGCTGAACGTGCATGTATGTACGTGGTTGTGTTTACTGAGCATGCCTTTATTAGGATGAAATGCTGAATTCGTTCTTATCCTGTTCAATTTATGAAATATTCAATGAAGTTAGAAAAGTCTCATGCTTGATTAAATTTTTTTCAATCGCCCTGTGATGTAATTTTTTTTTTTAGCTGAACGTCTTAGATTTTCTAAGACTACGTAATTAATTTTCAGACTCTGGTGGATTAGCCATGTTAACCACATTCTTTAGAAATTCTATTACTCATAAAACGCACAATGCAAAGTGGATAACATCCTTTAATAATAATAAGCTTATAAGCAGATAAGAGGAATATATATTGTATAATTAGATAATGTTGACGATGCTATACTCGTGACATTCTATTCTGCACCCTCAAATATTAAATCCAACAAAGAAATTTGAACCTTATTTTAAGAAATTTGGTACAATGCAGTACGCACAGGCAAACTTATTTGTAGACAATAATGAGAAATTAAATCAATTTTAGGTTTGAAGTGTTTACGATCCGGTTGGAAAATTTGGAAGACCTTTCTTTACCCATGCTTAACTACATTTATCAGATTGCTTATTTTTCGTTATTTGTTGATCAGTTGTCTGACTTTGAAGCACAATGCTTACTTTTCGGTAGTTTCTACAACTCTTAGAAAATTTGGAAACTTTTTTCCTTTCCTTTGGTAAAGGAAATAAATTTCGAAGCAGAAATACTCTTGAATATACTATGTACTTGCGGCATTGAAATGCCAGTAAACAACCTTGCTCATTAATTTCATTTCATTTTGACGCAGGTCTACGTCTTTGTTATCGGTTAAGTGGGTAACTTTCAGTTCATGTGATACAATGGAAGTGAATGAGTAATTTCCGTCATGCGCTGTGATGAAAATTTTGTTTCCGAAACAGAAGTCCATCATGTGCAAATTGATGGATTTTTTTTTACCAAACACGAAATTATAGTATTCCTATTACATTTCATCTACGCTAAATCCCCGTTACTTTTTATGACATCTCGTGTTTTTTATTCTAACTTCATGAAATTTTGTGAGAATTTTCATGAAATATAGATCGAAATCCCTACTAAAAACGGTAGCATTCCAGTAGCTTAAAGAGGACATAAAGAAGACCGCTATTGTATTATCATAATCATACATTAATTGACAATAATAAGCACTGAATAATTGCGTTGATATGAATATCATATATCATACAATCTTTTAAATCCAGAAGCTTAATGACAACAATCCATGACAACAAATGGGCTAAGTATAGATTTTCTTAGATCGAATATTGTTTATCATATTTCCATAGTTCTAATTTCAAAATGAAATTTGCATTCTGCTAAGAAGTATTTTCATTGAGATGACTGCAGTGAGTCGTTAATTAATTAAATGTAAATTATGCAGCATTTGAGAGCATTAATTATCATAAGCCGCTTCTCGTGAAAACCAGCGATGACAAAACATTTGCTCAAAGTATTGTTTAGAAAAAGTAATTTGTGAAAGAAAAAAGTCATCCTTTTCTATTGCCTTCATTCAATTTTTTTATTGAAATACAACTTAATGAATAAAATTAAGTTGAATCACGCATTTAAAGCTGGTTGCAGTTAATTTTAAAACGTGGAAAATTAAAAACGAGGAATTATGCAAATAAAGAAGATCTCAGCAATGAAGTTATTTTTGCAGTATTTTTATCTAGATTCGTTACATCTTCTAGTATCATAAAATCATTTACAATATTAAGCACTTAATAGATACATTAATATCAACACAAGCTTTGAAAATCCTCAATTATGTAAATAAAGAATTTCTCAGAAATGTCTTATTAGAATACCTTTTAATTGATCTTGTTGATTTCCAACATTTTTATGTAGAGGCAATTAAATACATCTTATATTAAAAAAATATTTACAATATTAAGTATTGAATAGGTACATTAATATCAATATCCTAATGCCATACAAGCTTTTAAATCCAGAATTATGCAAATAAAGAAGATCTCAGAAATGATCTCAGATTAGAATACCTTTTAATTGATCTTGTTGACTTCCAACATTTTTATCTAACGTTGTTACACTGTTGTTTATATGAAATTCATGTTTCACCACTGCTATATACCAGGGTTTTAGTTCAAAAACGTCGGTATAACGGCTAACGGCTGTGAGGGGGCCTAAAATAAATTTTTCTTCTGGACCCAAAATTTAGTTACGTTACTAACCGATATGTTAAAGCTGAAACAAATGTAGGCAACAACCCAAAATCACCTACAACCACAGATTAAAAAGTACTGTAAAATTGCTAGTTTGAATTTTCCCGTAAGTTGAAATTTTCCCTGAGATTTTGTTTACATTCTCATGTGTTTTTCATCGATTCGCACGAATTGAATCAGTTTTTACCTCTTTCATAAGGTAAACATAAGGTTCTATAGAGTGTATTTTTCTGATGCATGTGTTGTGCTTCTCTGATTCTTGCTATTATTGGTCAAATATTTGTTGTACTATGCTGTTTGATAATCAACATCAGCTAGCATGTTTTTTTCTAATTCATAGAAAGTTTTAAGTGCAAACGCGTGTATAACTTTTAAAAATAAAATTTTTCCATGTGCGGATGCTGGGAGTGCTAGGGATATACGGAACCTTTATGCGGATCAGAACATGGAAATAAATTTTTTTTCTGTTTAAAACCAATGTAACTCGGTACAAAAGCAAGGTTTATTAATAAAACGTATTTACTCGTATTTCATAATATTTTATCTGCCGCGTAGCATTCCTATTAATATGTAACCATCTTATCTTATCTTAACAAAATACTAGCAGTGCTGGTATATCAAAATGTTACATTATTAAATTAGATTTTTAAAATATGTTGACGTCACCATGACAATCTCTAAAGAATATATAAAATAAACATTACAGTATATTGGCGTATTGTAGTTCTGAGAGCAATTATTTTAAATGGGATACTTGAGATAGTATTTATTGGAAGATGTCTGTTTAAGGTTATGTAACGTCTCTTTCAAGACAGGAAAAGTCTAGTAAAATTTGAAGGAAATAGCCAGTAAACTGGATATTCGATAAATTTTCTTTCAATTTATTCAAGATAAAGGAACGTTCCACATTTAGGGTCCCCTATTGAGAAATCAAACTTATTCAAAATTATATGATATGATATATTTTCCGCTTTATTAAAAGAAATCTTCTTCAAGTTTATCTCAAAATGAAGGAACCATTCCAATCCTTGAATCCTTGGTCGGCTGTCTTGACTGTAGTTTTCTATGTTTTCCACAGTTGTTTTCAAGCAAATGCCAACTTACAAAAAACATAAATAATTGGAAAATTGAACGTTGACCTCTACTGATAAATAGAAAAAAAAAAGAAGAAAAAAAACTACAGGACTATTATGGAGGTAGCTTTCACGACATTTTTTTACTGTATAGATGCTCTAAAGCAGAATTAAATTGAAAAGTTATGATCCTTGTGTAATTGATTAACTTATTTAAAACCAGATATGCGAACAAATGCTGCCGACGTTTTTGAAGTTGTTTTTTTTCTATGACGATTGAATTATTTGATAGTTTTAAGTATGCTAAAATATCAAAATAAGTGTTTCTTTAGATTCATTTCTCCGAAATTTGCCATTTCTAAGAATACAAAAATTGTTATTCAATGATGTACTCAATACAATGAAATTGGATTTCTTACAATGTTGTTAGGTATTATATACGTATATAATGTTATACATGTATATTGAAGATTTATAATGGGATTAATTGTTAGAATTTTGACATTTATGTGGCTTTCGTTTGCTAGAATTTATAGCCAGTAATAATCTTCATTATTAAAATGTGCACTGCATAAACGTGAAAGTCGCCTTGTTCTATATTACTTACATACTCAAGTCCTACTCATGAAATATTTTTTTTAAAAATTGATTGCATTCATGGATTATAGTCTTCTAACGAAAGATACTTTTATATTTTAAGATATATTACCCTATATGGCTCCCATAAATTGTCATCATAGAGCAGATTATACATTTCAAATATGATTTTTCAGTGAAAAAAACTTTAAAAATCCTCTCCTTGTTCAGTGTGCCCCGACAATTGTACGTTTCGGATATTGTTCCGTAAGCTGAAAAAGGTTGAAAAACACTGTTCTAAGGACTTCGAAAAGCTTTGCTAATATTTAAAAAAATTGTACAGAGAACTTTCTGCTTCAGGTTGATAGTCTGAGTTGTAATCATATAAGTTGTATTCCATTGCAAATATAACATATTAGTTCGCAGAAGCCTGAATTTGTTCATGACGTTAACAAATTCAAAACCTGGGCAATGTATACCTCACTTTATGGCGCCTCATTCATATATGGGTTTTCCTTTTCTTCGGTGTTTATTCAACATATTTTGCGTTTTTCTTCAAAATAGAGCTGTGCGAAATGCGGAGAAAATATTACTAGTGCTACCCTTTCAGTTTCTTAGAACCCTTTCAGTTTCTTAGAATAGTCACAGGATATGTCATTGCGAATATTTCATTCTTTATCATTCTTTGTCAGATAAACTATTCACGCAATCAATAACGTCAACATGCAATTTCCTTCTTAAATCTGAACCTTATTAGGTTATCTTTGCATGATACAATTCTCCTGAAACGCCATGTATTTGCGCCGCATTATCGATAGACGATATAATAACGCATAGACCTCATAACCCCAAATTCGATTTTTTTTAAAAATATTTAAACGAGCAAAAATAATCGTTGGTACTTAAGCATATCTCACACTCGTAATATCCCATAATATAAAATATCATAATGTAGATCTAATCTAATATCCGTGTGGGGCTCAGCCCATATAGCAATTGAAATTAGGGGTTTTGACTATTAATGGTTTGCATTAAGAGATAAGATAAGAAGAACCACGGTCGCTGACGATTCTTAGTGGAACTATTCTAATAATTACAGTGGAACCTCGCATAACGAGCATAATTGGTTCCGGAGTCTTACTCGTTATGCGAAACACTCGTTAAGCGAAAC